>VDFB02386754.1:0-12370 GCA_007258455.2 Sequoia sempervirens
CTCAACCGTCCGTTAATCTTTCAATCTTGGCCTGTCGTTCGAATAATCAATTTTCTATAAATTGATTTGTCATTCTTCATTCCAATCTCTCTCGCGAATTTTGTAACTTTGGAGAGCACTTTTGTCTTGAATCTTGGATATTTTGCTAACCACTATCTTAGGCTATACTTGCACGAACTTGAAAATCTGAGGGCAATTATACTACACAAGCAAAATGGAGAAGGGCAATCGAGATAATTCATGGAAATACGTTTGGAATTGGTGATATTGTTTCAGTTTTAATTACGTTTTTACTTTCCCATGTTCTTTGTTGCTTAACGTATGAATTTGTATTTTAGATTTAGTTTTGTATTGAATGTGTGCTTCTAATCTTGATTTTGGTGTGTCTATTGTGCAAAGCTTTTATTTCAGCGTTACACCTCCCTTGGAGGAGATTCAACTACCTCATTCCTAATTGGTGACTTTGCATATGTAACCAAGGGATATTACATTTCTTTTTCAATTTCTACCTCTACACCATGTTGTACGTCATGAGTGGAAGGAGGAAAATCTGCCTTAGGCACACCGTTCTTTGGAGAAGGAGTCTTAGACCTCCTTGCATATACCTTTGCTTTCTCCTTTGAACTTTCAACATTCACAACTAGCAGCGAAGTTTCCTTTTCTGCAACCTTGGAGCTCACCTTCTCTGATAATTTTACAATTCTCCTCTTCTTAGGCATAGGGGCATCAGCCCCAGGATTTTGTTCTTCAGTCCCTTTCTGCTCAGGCTTCTTAGTCCTTGTTCTCTTCTTGGCCTTTCGCTTCCTCTATTTTTATGCTTCCTGGGCTTCTTCCTCTTGAATTCCTTTTGTCTTGATCTTGGATGGGGAGTCCAACTTACCTTTACCCTTAGGATCTTGCTGCCCTGTGGAATCCTCAGAAGTAGAATGGGAATCTAAGTCTCCCATCAGGTTGTATGTGCATTTCACTCCTTTATTTTCAAACTCCCACATAGTGTGTTTGAGCCACATCTTGGTAACCTTGAGAACTGGATCCATCAGTTGCTTCAGTTCTGTTTGCTCCTCCTCCAACCAATCTATATCACCAATTGGCCTATCCTTTACTACCTCATAGGCATGATCCTAAATTAAGTTCCCATCGTCCTCCAATTGATTAGGAACTGCCCTTACATTATATAATTGGACTACATCAACTGGGAGCCGGGATAATTTCTTCTTTCTGACCTCATATTCATCACCACAATTGGTCCAGTAGTCCTCTAAATTAACATTATGGCTCTATTCTCTACTGGCCTTCTTTTGAGCTTCTTCTGTGATGTCAAATCTCGATCTCTTGGAGTGGAAAGGCAAACCAAGAGTACTCATTTCTTCTTCTAAAGCCTGGGCAGAACCAATGGAAGGACAAACCTCTCCAGTGCCAATCCTCAAGGGGAAGTCTCCACCAAATGCAGTCTTATGTTTGTCCTTCTTGACAGTGGCATCAAAATCACAAATCTGTCTTGTTACTTCCAATAATATAATGTGGTCAGTGGGGTACCTCGGAAGCCTGTATGGGGCCCTTTGGCAGCCATCAATCCAAATGTAGGAGAAGGTTGGGAATTGAATGAACCAGGTTCCATATTTCTTGATGAGCTCCTTGGCTTGATCTAAAATTATGACATGCTCTGCTTCCTGAAGCATTCTGGTAATATGCATGGTAAATGCATCATTTTCCCTCCTATAGTCTGAGCCTCCTAAATACAACTAAGGGTAAACTTCATAGATAATATCTTGTCCAAAAATTCGCTTTGTATCTAATCCTTTGTAGGGACTGAATCTGGCCAGTGCATAGACCAAATATGAGGTCATTGTGAATGTCCTTGTCTGCAAAACATTGGACAACTGTTTGTGAATTACTTGGTTGATGACCCCTACCCAATGGTAGTTAATTTTCTCTTGTTCCATCCTCACAATCGCATGGCACATCCAATTCTCAAATGTACTAGCACTCTTCAATCCAAGCACCTTGCTAAGAAAGGTGATGGAATCATAGTACTTCTTGAATTTTGCTCTGAACAATTGCTTTGGCAATTTGGAGTAGTGAGACTTGGGCTTCTCCAGCTAGGAGTTGATTAGCTACTGTGACTTCACAGTTTGGTCATCGTAGAACTCTTGAGCTGCCTCAATGGTGAATCCCACCACATGAGACTGGTCTGGCATGTCGAAGGTTTGGCCAATGGAGACCGGGTTTAGATTGGAAACAACCCTCCCTTGAGGCCCAATAATCCTTTGTGTATCCTGATCATAGTACCTAGCGCACTCAAGGACCAACTCATAACATTGCATTGTAGAAGGGAAACCATCTACATGTGACAAGCCTGATTCCATCATCCTTCTCATCACCAAAGGAGGTTCCTCAGTCGCCATTCTTTCTTTAAATTCCTCATAGTCCCATGTAGATTCAACCTACACTCAACATGAAAGACAGTAAAAACCAAGAAAGAGCCATGTTAATTCATCAAAACACTGTTAGAATGCATCTCATATAGTCAAGGTGTTATTAAAATTCATATAAAATGACGACAACAAATTTCAGGTTTCATGACCATCCGCGGAATCTGAGCCAGAGAGGAATTTCGGGAAATTCCAGATCGATCGGATTCCAATGGAAAAACCAAGAAACACCTACTTAACCATCAAACCTGATCATTTTTCATCAATAAATCACATGAGGGATCCAAATATGACATGAAATAATCATCAAATGCATCACAAATTATAAACGAATTCAATTATTTCATGTTCCTTTATGTTTCATCAACTTTCAGGAAAATCTGCCAGAGATGGATTTCCGTGAGGAATGGGCCAAAGAGGATATTCGGGAAATCTGGGAGATGACGGATTTTGGAGAAACCCAGACTTGACGGAAATCCGTGGTTAAGGCACAATTCTGGACCAATGGAGATTCCTGGAACGAAAGTTTCGGCAAGAGTTAATCATTTCACCGAGAAGTCTTGGTGACTCCTGGGAGTCTCGCCGAAGGAAGTCAGTAGGATAAGTTTTTCTAAGACTTAGTGGTTTCGGTGTAACATCCTGGCAACCATTAGGAGTCTCGACGAAAGCGAAGATTTTGGCAAGAGTAGGGAGGTCACAGTAAGGTCTTAGCGAAGCATGAATGTCTCCCTGACAGAAGGTCACTCGACAAGAGAAGGATATGTTCAACGAAAGGTCTCACTGAAAAGGGGAGGTCTCAACAAACTTACAGAAGATCGACAAGATGAAAGGAGCCCACTATGAGCTCTTGGCGATGAGGTTTGCCTTGCCGATAGAAAGAATTCGGCGTGAGACTTAAAGTGTTCGGACGACCAAATGCAAACCCATGAAGGGCTTTAGTGTGACACAGAAAGATCTACATGACATCTCACTGACCTCAAAGGGTTACAACGACTAAAAAAATAGAGCTCAATGAAAGAAAAAGTGCTCAGTGGGAGGTTTCGCTGAAAGATGGATGTCTTGGCGAAGCAGAATGAATATCGGTAAAGCTACTGGATCCCGCTATGACCTTTTGGCGACTAGGACTTGTCTTGCCGAAAGCGATTATGAACAATCATGTCGATGAGACATCTCCTCATGGGGTGAGGTCTCGGCGAAAGCAAAGGTCTCGCTGATTGGTATGCATACAAGATTTCATCAGTGTAAAAACGATAGTGTCATGACGATCTAACATGAACCTAGGAAGACCACTTCGGCGAACCTCAAGGTGGTCGATATGATATCTCAGCGACCTCGATGGTCACAACGAATAAAATTTGGAAGGGATGGATTATCCCGGACTGCGACGCTGAGCCACGACTATGGATTTTGAAAAGTTTAACTTAGGGCAAGTCGGGGACGAACCTTTCATGAATTTTCTTTGTATTCTAGGTTAATGTTAAGATGAAATCACCTTATATGGCATTGCCCTAGGTCCAAAACCCTACTCATCCGCCATTAGCGCATAGGCACATTCAGAATTTAGTTGTTTCAACTATTAAGTCATCACTAGGGTTTACTAATTACTCTCAGGCAAGATTCATTAAAATGCAGATGGACACATGAACTCAAAACTCAGCAGGAGATGACAAAGGATGCAATACCAACCAACCCTAGCATGAAATAAACACATACGTAGGAATTCAACTACCAATGTGCCATTCATAATTCAATTCAAAGTAGAGCAATCAGACACATACCATTATAAAGTAGGAATTGGTCCGGAAATAGCAAGCGTGAAACTAGTAGGGTCCTGCAGCGAAGCAGGCGAGTAATGCACAAAGAAACCACCGCCAGTTGTCGCTCAAAAGCGAGCATTCCGTCGCTGGCTTCAGTAAGAGCAAACTCCTGGGATGCATAGTTCTTAACTTCGGACAATGGAAAATAGCGGTGAACATCTTGGCATAAAAGATTTGAGAATCAAGTTTAATTACATTTTACAGACACATACGAAGCCATTAATCACGTTCGATAAGACAAACCAAGAAGGAATTAATCCAGATGGAATACAGGAAAATCCAACCCATCTTGAAATCCACGGTCGAAATCCACGAACAGCGAGGACCGACCAGTCAAAGTAGGATCCAGAAAATTAAAACTAGGGTGGAAAAATCAAATTCGACCAAAAGCCCAAAATTCATCCAGGCGGGTTCGTAGATAACAGGGGAAAACAGAAACCAAAATAAAAGTTGGCATGCGGAGATAAAACCTCGAGAGAGGGCGAGCGGGAACCAAGTAGGAGTTCACAGCTACGAGGGAGGGGTGTGTGTGCAAAAATTGCACAACAAATGAGAGGCTTCCTCTTTGGGCCATAGGGAGCGTTTTATTGACGAGCAGGGAATCAGAACCCGGAATCTCTGGTTTCAATCTCACCATGAAACAAACAAGTCAGAATGCAAGATTTAAAGAATTAGAACCAAATGATAGATGAAATCCTCCATAAACTGAAAATCTAAGTGTGTGCACATGAGTTCATTTCCCTCCTTAAGTTACTACAAAAATCAAGTTTAGTCAAGTCAGGCTACGTAAGGATTCTAACTTCAAAAGCAACCTAGATAAGGCCTCGCTGCCAGTTAGGCGTCCATAGCCCCGATGAGGTTATCGCTGTGACTCTCCTGAACATAGCTCTACTGCCAGTCAGGCATCCATAGCGTCGGTAGAGATATTCAGGTACCCCTGATAAGTTGAATTTATTATTTTGATATTTAATATTGCACTTCTCTTTCCTTTGGTATTCTTTATATATCTCTTTCATTTCAACTTGTGAACAATGAAGCTCACACTCAGGGCTGAGAACCACAGTGGCGCTGAAGTAGAAATAGGATTTTTCACTTGACAAGACTTCACACGGATTCCTATAGTGACATTAGGATTCTTAAGATATATGATGGATATAAGATTTTCAGAGTACTTCAAATTCAAATCCACACTAGTGACTCAATTTTCTATAGATCTGACATTAAAATTGTTGGCAACAATAAAGATTTCAACCATCCTTTCAAGATGCAAGATTAAAGTTCACCCAAAGAAATACTTAGAACAATTCCAGAGAAGGCAGATTTGCCATGCAGGTGCAACACACCTAGGTGAAAACAGAGAAACCCCTAAAGCAAGAGTAGAGAAAAACAAAACAAACCAAAAGAAAACCTACACTAACCAAAACAAACAAAAGCAAAGTAGAAAGGGAAACCCTAATCTAACTATATACAAGACCAGAGCTGAAAACAACTCAAGACTAGAAATAATGCTTCAAATACTACCCATTGATAGGCAGTGGGATATCCTCTCCAGTGAGAGTTTTCAATCGAAAAGCATTATCTCCCAGATTTCTAGATCTGGTAAGGTCCAAGCCAAAGTTTATCAAATTTTCCATGCTCTCCCTTACGGTCATGGGCTTTATCCCAGGAAAGAACCAAGTCAGAAATCCTAAAAGCTTTAACCTTGGCTCTCTTATCAAACCATCTCTTGACAACCCCTTGATGCTTAGCAAAGTTCTCCAGGGCTTCATCCCTCTTTTCTTCAAGGTGCAATAGTTCGACAAGTCTTGCCTCACGTCTATCTCCCTCATCATAATATTCATTGATGAACTGAAGGGTAGGAATTTTCAATTGTATGGGAAACACAGGTTCTAATCCATAAACCAGGTGATAGGGTGACATCCCTATGGAGGCTTTATGTCTTGTACGATCTGCCCAAAGAGAAAATCCAAGTCTGAGTTGGGTATGCCAGTCTCTAGGGTTCCTTCCTAATAACTTGTGGATGACCGTCAAAAGATTCTTATTAGAGGATTCAGCCAACCCATTACCCTATGGATAGTAATTGGATGCAAATTTTATAATGATCCCATGATCAAAAGCCCAGTTAGAAAACTTTAACAATGAAAACGCTGGACCATTGTCACAAACCAAAGACATAAAAATGATTAAGATACCAAACTCAAGGAAGTTAATTACTACCTCAGAAGTACACTATTTGCATGCAAGAGCCTCTGTCCATCACATAAAATAATTAGTAATGGTGAGAATATACCTATGACCAGCGGAGGAGGGCAGATTGATGGGGCCAATGAAGTCCATTCCCCATTATGCAAAAGGTTTTACCTCAAAGACAGGCTGGAGTGGGAGTGCTGCATACTTCGCTTTGGTGGCCACCGTTTGACACACATGGCATGTCCTGACATGGCTGTGGGTATCTTTGAACAATGTCAGCCAGTAGTAACCATCTCTAAGAATATGGTTTGCTGTAGATGGTGCTGACCCATGGCCTGTACCATATCTGTCATGAAATTCTGACATCATTCTTTCAGATTCTACCCTTCCTAGGCACCTTAAGTACACACCCTCATGATTTCTCTTGTATAGGACAACCCCTTTTAACATGAAGTTGTCATTCTTCAAGCACAACACCCTTCTTTGTACTGGATTGAGATGATTAAGGCACCTATGAGTCAGGAGATAATGAACAACATCATCATACCACTCGCCAGGAGAAACATCCTCTAAAGTATAAGCCTGAGCTGTAAGATCAGGGCCTGTCTCTACCATTGTCTTTGTGAGCCCCTGTCCTCTTACTAGCTTCATGGGCTGAATTTCCATATCATACTCTTGTAGAATTGTTACCCACTTGGCTCTTCGTTCTCCCAGTTCATTCTGTATCAAGAGCAGCTTGACTGCAGGATCAGGAACTATAGCAAAGATCTTATTTCTGAGGATGTAATGTCTAAATTTTTTGACTGCCCTAACTAAGACATAAGCTTACTTCTCCACATTTGGGTACCTCAATTCTGCATCCTTTAATGGTGTGCTCATGAATGCTATGGGGTGTTCATTGCCTTGATTAGATTTCCGAGTTAATATAGCAGCATAGGAGTGATCAGAAGCAAATGAATATATGTAGAATGGTTTGGTATAATCGGGACTTACTAAAACTGGAGCTTCAATAATAGCTCTCTTTATTTCAGCAAATGCTTCTTTTGCTTCTGCATTCCATTCCACCTTGGCCTCCTACTTCGACATTGCATTCAATGGCTTGACTATCTCTGCAAACCCAGTGATGAACTTCCTAACAAAGTTGATCTTGCCGAAGAATGACTTCATTTCCTTTTTACTAGCAGGTGGTGGGATCTTCAGAATAGCCTCTATACATTCTAGATCAATTACAATCCCCTTCTCAAAGATAATATGCCCTAACAACTTACCTTTTGTTACTCCAAAGATGCATTTCTTCGGGTTGAGGGATATCCCAAACTCCCTGCATTTTGAAATACTTTGCATAAATCCTGAAATATGATGCACTTGTTAGCTCTCAAAAACACAAGTCTAAACCATGAAAGGCTGCCAAGCTTCCACAATGTTTTAGGGTAACAGAACAAGGTTTGACACAGTTAAACCTTCTACTCTCCAGGTGCTGCTAGACCTAGGCGGGTGTACCTATAACAAATGAAGTAGACTTGACTATTGATCTTCTCTTCATACCATGATTTGTCCATGATGGCAAATTGAAATGGACAAAATAAAACAAATTTAAAGAACTTAAACCCTAATATGCTCAATTAACGGTCTTAAAAAGTATGAATGAAAGAAAATGATAAGCGATTAGAGACCAGTTCCTTATATAATATCTGAGGAGTCAAATGAAATCTTAAACAACTAACTTCTTTATGGATTCATTCAAATTGTTTGGCATATTTTATTTATAACCAGTATAAAAATGCAAGGTTGTGATTATTGAGTTCTTCTTAATGATCTAAATGAAATTCCCTAATTACTGTGATTAATCAAAAGGATTTAATCCTTCCTTGAAAGAATCTATCAACCAATCACACAGATACGAAAAATACATATTGATAAACCAGACATAAACTTGTTATGTTGATTTAAATAACCAAGCAACATCAATCTTAGAGACAACTCAAATAATTCTTTCAATGGGCACAACACAACAATTGACACCAGAATACGCCAACAAATCAGATGATTGTCATTGATATCTCCATGGCTTCAAAACATACATTAGAGTCTCAGCCCTGTGAAATATGGTGTTCCATCTTATTCTCTACCTTCTATCCTACTCTAACGTACCTATATCCGCATATTGTTTTCAAAATGGATATTTATACATTGAGAATATGAAAGGACACATCCTTTCGGAAATAGAAAATACACATTATAAAAAAAAATATAGAGAATAACTAGGCTCTATTTAGCCATAAGTGAGTCTTATTGAGGTGGTCCAAATAATCTTGGCACTCATATGTGTCTGCATCTCCAACAACATTTCGGATCGTAACCTCCATCTTGACCATTTCCTCATTTTGCTTACTCACTTCTTCCAATGTTGTATCCTCTGCAGAAGCTATCTTCATGATTTCATTCAACATTGACTCACATTCATTTTTCCATCTGGTGGCCTCTTTCAAATCCCCATTATCATCAGAAAATGTAATTACAGTTTTCTTAGCAGCTGCAATTAACCCCTGTTCATCCCCTTGCAATTCATCATAGAAATTTCGATGGCGATTGATTATATGATTTACAGCTTCAAGTGCAGAACTGCTAGCTTCATCACTTTGAGCCAACTCATGAAATTTCTCCATGATTCGTCCATCCATCCTTGTGTGCTCCTTCAATGCAGCAAGAGTATGAGAATATTTTCCCCACAATTTATTCAACCAGGATGTCAAATGATCCTGCCTCTTCTTGACAATTGCAGCAATAGCATCATGCTTTCCCTGAGAATAAGCACTTGACCCTACCCAGTGGTCTTTTGCCTGAGAGCTTTCTCCTTGAGTGATCATTTTGGTTGTCCCCATTGAAACACCAACCAAGTCTTTGAGTCTATCATTTTCTCTCAGCAATTTTTCATTATTTACTTTATACATTTCTCTTTCTTTTATCAATAATTGAATTTGTGCTTTATTCAACTTTGCAATATTTACCCCAATATCAGCAGTAGCTACAGGATCAGCTTCTCCAGCCTTTAAGGTCAAGACATGGCCAAATGCCTTCTCTATATCAAGTACCACTAATTTTCTGTGGGGTGGGTACAAAGCCCATATCAACATTGATCCCTCATCAATATTATACTTGGAGCCTGTATACACTTCTGTCACCTTTTCCTTATCAAGCTTATGAGTAGCATTACTTCCCTTCAAGAAACTATCAAAGACCAATGTAGAATTCAAATCAAGACCAAGAAATATCATGACACCAGCATCCTCCAACATTCTCCTCCCCACTTCAGGAGTCATGTTTTTCATTTCATCATCCACACATCTTCTCAATTGAGCTAGCAATTGTTCCTCATTTCCTAAAGTAACATCATCAACATTCTCCCTTATTTCCTTCCCCTTCTACTTGTACAAGAATTCCTTGAACTCTGGGGAATGTATAAACTCATCATCAGAGACAAATGATCTGTACTCCATGTGCCATGTATCAACATCACCACTTTCAATACTTTGTTCTCTGACTGGGCAGAGATATTGTTGAGTCCTCATCCTGGATACCTTTTTTGTTCTACCCTATGGCACATTAGCTCTTGGTGCTTCTTCATCTCTAGAAGACAATAACTCAGTATCTTGTAGCCCTTGGTTATACCTTTCAACTACCCTTTCTACTTCATCTTCATCCAGATTCCTGATCATATCATCAAAAGGATAGGGCACATGCTGATACCCTCCAAAGTTAATCCTTTCTTTGGCTGAATTGATATATCCTTCAGGGTCAAAGTTTGTCCTGGTTGGTCCTCTTTTCATATTATAATGCAGCAATCTGTCAAGGATTGAATTATATCCCTCCTTAGCCAATACAGTGAAATCACCAAAGCATAAAGTACTAGGCATAAAATCCTGCTTCCCAAAAGAACTAAAATGCATCACACTACAGTAATCCATCTGTCTAACAATTTCCAAATATGCAACCCTATTTGGAACTGTCCTTGGCAGAATGAGAGGAGCATCTTCAAATCCATACACTCTGATTATAGTAGCTCCCTCCAAACAATACCAGTCTCCCCAGTTATGATCAATAGGCCCATTGAAGTCTTTAGGCTAAAGGAACCTTTTGATCTCATCAATCAATGAATAGTTACAAGGATAATGATACAATTTATACAATGTCTTTACAAAAAATTCTTCAAAATGAATAAAACTAGAACCAGCAAACCTGCTGTCCCAAATGGCAGTCCACAATTGAACAGGCAATGCTTCACCCTCCTTACCAATTTGAGAAATTCTCATTTCAGGAGGCCATAACCCTAACTCCTGTCCGAAATATAACACCATGTGCATCAACAATGAATAATTTCTAAGATGAACAATAGAGGCTCCACTCTTTATAGCCATCAACCCTTAATCAAGCTCCTTAGAAATATACGAAGCATAATCAAATGGCCTAGAATTGTGATATTGAATATCTGTTGTGATAACCATTGGCACCATTGACATGAATTCAGGGGCATCCATCCCTAATACCTGACACACTGAAAAATATGTGTACTTCATATAGGGTTCAAACAAATCTACATGATATGGAGGCCCCTCACCATCTTCCAAAGGTTCTAGCTTGTTACCCTATTTGACCCTGTGAATTGGTAACCTCCAACCCTTGTAACTTGTATCCATTCTTGAAAATTCATTCTGCAACTCCTCACAATTAATTTCCTCGTTGCAAAACCCTTCCAGTTTGAAAACCTCACCAATTGCTTCTTTTGACACATGTATCTGTGGTTTTCTAGAAGGATCACATATAGCTTTATACTTTGGATCATAATGATCAGCAAGTAATTTTACCAATTCAGCATTAACAAATACATTAGGGCATACTAATTTCCCTACATTCAACTTCCATGGATTACAGACTGGATCAAAACGATTTCTCCTATGGTAGTGGAAATTGAAAAGCTCATACCCCTTTACAATAGTCTAGACATCACCTATGAACTTGCATTTATCATCTAGCTTATCAACCTCTGCCCTAAGTTGTGCAGACCTTCTAGCTTTAGGACTTGAACCAGGTAGTTGATCAATGAGGTCTTGGTTCAACCTTCTTTTAGTACCTCCATGCTCCGTATCAGTCTATTGTTTCTTTCCCTTCGACTGACTACTCTCACCAAGCTTTCTACCCTTACCCTTTCCAGAACCAGAAGACTCCATCTTCAAGCTTACAGAATCAAAATGTGAAAAACAAAGAAGCAATTACTTACAATATTATGCTTGAGCTAAACTGAAAAATGTCTCGGTTCTCTATTCAGCATGCCAATTCGCCAGCAATCAATTCAGAAATGAAGAATTGATTAAAACATTATTGTTTTATCCCATCACGCCATTAATGAAGCATGAATGAAGCATCCTTTGAAACTGGCACTATCGCATCAATTGTCCTATCGATGAGAAAATTTCAAATCTGGGGCAAAATCCCTTTTCAACGTTTATTTCACCATTCTCTAAGACACTCTGCGGTCTTACCGACACCTGATATCAACTTGATGGCTATTGCTTCTATTTTTCATGTCGCTGTGACAACTTCAAATTGGGGAGATATTACATAGATTTCATGGTGCCATACCGATATGCATTCTTCAAAGCATTGTCCAGTCGCTGAGACATTAATGTTCTCACACCGACCGAAATCCTTTATCTTTATGCTCTTCACCATAACCTGCAAATGTCAGGGAGATATCTCGCAAACTTCATCCTGTTTCTTCGAAAGTCTTCATTTTCCTTGGGTCGCCAAGATGAATTTATACTCTTGCCGATGCAATCATCATTTCACCTGCTTCGATGTGACATTCAAAGTCGGGGAGATGTTATGTAGATATCTTTACATCTTACCGATATATACTCTTCAATGTATTTTCCA
>VDFB02386755.1:0-12625 GCA_007258455.2 Sequoia sempervirens
ATATTATAAAATATATGAGATATATATATATGTATCCATATATTTTATACATAATAATCCTTCAAGGTTTTCTGAAGAATTCAAAAGGGTTTTCATTTTAAATAGAGAATAACAACGGGAAAATTTGAGAAATTAAACAAATTTAAACATGGATTTTCAAAAAGAATACACATAATATTTCCATTCAATTTCCAAAAATTACACAGAGGTTAAATCTTCTCTTTCAACAAACATTTTCCTCATAGAAACTTTATCTAATTTCTACATATCATAACATACAGAGGTTTTTTGAACCATTAAATTTCACACAATAAATTACCTACAGAAGCTTTCTGAAGCCATCAAAATTCACGCAATAAATTATCTACAGAAGCTTTCTTTTCCAAAACTAAATAAAATAAATACAAGAGGATTACCTGATTTCCTTTGCTTACTAGTGAAGAAATCCTTGTAGCCTCTATTGCCTGTAGCTACCAATTCTTCTCCGAGAACCAATTCCAAACATAAAAAAGCCAAAGATCTTCCAATTCCAAAATCAACCAAAAGCCAAAGGTCTTCCACAAATTACAACAGAGTATCAAAAAGCATTTACTAAGAATTTTTACAGAGCCATAACCAATTTCTCGTGTATGAAAAAGACATACTCTGTAATTTTTTTCTGAGATCCAAAATATCCTCCGTAACAAATTTCAACAACCTCATTAAATGAAACTTACACACTTGTCGAGAAGTTGCAAATATCTTTTAACAACTTCTCGGCAATTTTTTGCCCTTTTCAAATTTTGCATGCCTTATTTAATTTATTTAATTTAAATTTTTTTTTAAACTCAAATTTTAATTTGCATGCATTTTATTTATTTATTTTAATTTTCTAATTTTCAAATGCAATATAATTTACACACTTAATAATTTAATTTAATTAATTAATTTATTTAATTAAAATAGTTTAATCTTTTTAAGATCAACCATTTAACCAAATAAGCTAATTAATGAATTAAATTATCAAGCAAGTAAATTCTACCACATTTAAACATTAATTAAATAACAATAATTTAAAACACAATAACCAACATTAAAATTTAAGAAAATTTGCTTTTCAAATGATTTATCCAAACAGAAATGACAATACAACCTATAACCCAAACTAAAAACAGACAAAGTACTAAGACTAGGATAAAAGACTACACTAGGGTAAACCAAACTACTACCTCCCGATCAACGTTTTCGTTGAGTCTTGACACGCTCAGACCTGAGTACCCAGGTTGAGTCGGTGTCATGTACCTGCAATTCCTACAACCAAGCAAAAACATGCATACAAATATATATATATATATAAAGCATTAAACAGACACACCGTGCGGAGAAAATCACAGATATCGCAGGGCACTCGCAAGCGAGTGATGCAATTCCATTCTCCACACCAATACACTTCACAGCAAACTGACAAAATAAATAGCTGTTAGTCCATCATAAACATGTACATATCAATGATCAATTGAAAGTAAACATCTACACTAACTCAAAGCATATCAGAAAACAATAATCACCATACAAAGTATCATCATGTCACAGAATAATCCACTATCACTCAAAACTAGTGATCCAAATATCCAAACAAGGTATCATAGTCTAACAGTGTGAAAACATAACAACAGAAAGCATAAGCATAAACGGAGGGGTACTACATACAACATCACTTAACACAATGGTTACAATGCTTCTAGAGTTAAATAATCAATTGCATCAGTGATACAAAGATACTATTGACTTAGGATAAGTGTCATCACAATGTTACATGGGATATACTAGTAAGTCTTCCTAGGTCTCGACCCCCATCTCGAGATATCCAGGAAACCTCTAACTACTCCCAGCCCCTCATGCAAACCAATGCAGAATCAATTATCTCTCATAAAGATGAGATAATGATCTTTCTGTTCCAGACCTTCTCATCTCATCCCAAGTCTATACAAGCCCTTGCATCCATGAGCAAGGAAAAATTAATCTTATTAAGTGTTTGATACTACCTAAACCTCTAGTAAGTTTATTTATGTTATCACTGGATTAACTAACTTACAATGAGTTACCCTAACACCACTTTGTGTGTTGGCCCTCATTCCAAGACACTCCTCTAAAACAACACATGGAATAATCTCCACAATCCAAGGGTACACAAGTGCGACCTAAGGATAATAACTCCCTATCCATGACATAAAGTCAACAAATCCTGTTCAAGATAACCAGGTATATCACTGGATTCATTAAGACACACTACCTAAGGAAATTCAAAGGTTGACTAACACATTACGACAACTAACATAGATAAATTTAAACCCCATCTAGAAGACTTACATAAACAGATAACTCCATTTTCCCAACGTTAAGAATGAGAGAAATCATGTAATGAAATTACAATTTTGGCAATTTATTACTCTATTTTAGGATTTCCTAAATCCAAGCACAACAATGACATATTGCATGGAACAATAAAAATAATTAAAATTACATTGACAACATTAAGAAACTTAAACTAATAATTTAATTCCATTTTTCGTGATTATCCATAATAATCAAAATCAAATTTTAAATATAAAACATTTTATTATAAAATCAATTTTATTTCAATGAATTATACTAAAGTAACCATCTTAGGATCAATATATTTAAATATAGATATATGTTCAACATACATATATATAATTGTATACTTAATGTATGTAAAATTATATATATATATATATATATATAATATATATATATAGCTATATATTTAAATATACAAATATTATTTAAATATATATATTTTTAAAATCAATTTACATTCCTAATAATTTCAAATATATAATATATATTGTATATATTAAATTAATTAATTAAAAATAAACATAATATATATATAATAAATAAATATTATATATATATAAATTTAAATGAAGTTTTAAAAACAAATGAACCCCATCCATAGGGCACGTAGGTCAACCTTGCTATGGGTGGGGCTGCTACATAGCCCTACCCACAAGGAGGCGGCCTATGTGCTACACACAACCTTCCTCCCAGAAGGGCAGTGGTCTCTGTGTTGCACACAGTCTGCCTCCCACAAGGTTGCGGCATGTGTGTTACACACAGTCTACCTCCCACAAGGGTTGTGGCATGTGTGTTACACACAATCCGCCTCCGCTATGGTTGGGGCGGTTGTGGGGATAGCTTCCCTTGGCTACCCTTAATAATTTTTTTTTTAAAAATTAATTTTTTTTTTTTTTATAAAAATACAAAAAAATCTTTCTCTGTTTCTAGTAATTTCTAGAAATCACAATTTTTTTTTTTATAGAAATTTTTCTTTCAAATAGGGAGAAATTTCCCAAATAAACACATTCAAAATTTGTATATATATATACAAAATTTTCATTTAACACTCAAATTGGACAAATTTTTCTCATAGAAATTTTCAAAAAATTAATTTCATGATTCCAAATTTTTGAATAATTTCTATTGTTAAATCTTCAAAAAGAAAACTAATTTCTTGATTTCAAATTTCTATTGAAGAGTTTGTATTTTCCACAAGAATCTAATTTTTTTTTATGTGTTCAACAACGTTTTCAAATTGTTTCCAAGAAAGTTTTCAAAACAATAAAACAAGGAAGAATCTATGATCTGAAGCTTGAAGAAGAAAAGTTGAGCTTCCCTACAAGATATTTTTTCCAAAGCTCTTCCAAAATATTCACCCAAATCCAATAATGCATATCTAAAACAAGAAAAACTTCATGTCTTTTTAACAACAATCCTTTTTTTTCAAAATGAAATATCTTCCCCAAATTTAGTCAACCTCCAAAATATCCCATCCACCATAATTATTTCCCCTCTATCCATTTTGAGGATTTTTTTTAAAAAAAAATTAAAAATCAAATTTCTTTTCAACATGACTTTATTACTTCTTTTTTTAAATTTCTATTTCAAAATGAATTTAAAGATTTTAATAATTTCTTTTCAAAAAACATTTAAACATTTAAAATTTTATTTTCAAAAGAATTTAACACTTTTAATTCATTTCAACATAATTAATTTAATTAATCAATAAAATAAATCTAACCCAAGATTAGATTATTTTATTAATTAAATTAAATAATATTTTTAACCTTATAACTAGATTTATTTAATAAACAACTTAAATACATAAATCCATTTATTTACCTTTTCCAACTTATAATTAAATAAAAATGAGAGATGAACCACAAAGAAGCAACTTAACTCAACTAAAACCTGATGACACACTATGACTAGGTTGATGACTTGGCATGGAAAACCTTGATACTATCTCCCAATGGAATACCATTGGCCAATAGACATGCTCAAACCTGTGAAACCAGGTGGAGTCGATGCCCCATACCTATCAACCTACGAACAAAGAGTATATCGAACATACATATATATAATATGATTAAACACATTGTGAAGAGGAAATATTGGAATCATAGGGCACTCGCAAGTGAGTGGTACAATATCGTCCCCTTCACCAATACAATATTACTAACTGATGAATCTAACATCAATAATATACTCAAAAGCATAAAGCATTATTAATTAAAATATCTGCTAAGCTAATCCAAAGCATGCCATAATGATAAAATCAGAGTAAAATACCATCACATCAAAATATAACATTTGTATCACTTTACATTTTGCAATCAAATAGTAACCAAGTACCATAGTCAAAGTATAAACATAAATAAACATAACAAAGAAGAACATTGTATGATCAAAAGAGCCAAAATGGAGGGGTGCTACATTGTTGCAATTGATGAGCCTATTCTAATATGGAGTGTTGTAAATTTTGTGATGAAATATGATGACATGATTGATAAAGAGTCATTGAAACTCTCTACAAATACTCATAACTTGTATTAGATTAGATAAATTTTGTCTTTATCCAAAGTATGTTATTCATAAGAGCTTTATTGTCTTTCAACCTAGACAATACTTCAGTTTTAGGATGTTGTGGAATAAAAGGAATTGAAAATAATCATCATTTAAGGTTCTTAATTACATGCTTCCTAAAGGTGAGATACTTAACATTGTCACGCAAATATCTCTACATACAAACCCAAGAAGTTGAGAATTTCTATAGTCTTGGTAATTTGAGAATTATTGTCAATGGTACTATCTTAGGATACAAATTTCAAAGAAATAAATTTAATTACTAGTACAATTAACTCCTATAATCATGTATGTAGTCACACAATATGTCAATTTATAGTTTACGTGAATCATGTTTTGAATTCAGTGAGTGTATTATCCACCTTTGAAACCATACCTATAAATTTTAATGTCTTGCAAAATGGATTGAGACTATAATTTTTATACATGATATCTATCTCATCAAAATATACCCAAAAAACTGTCATGTAATCACTCTTAAATTTGAAAACCCATTTCCATACAAAATAAATAAATTTATTGCTAGATTGAGTGATAAAATATATTTCTCAACTTTTTATATCTATTTATTAAGTATTAAAAAATTATTTGAAATTTATATTGTTAATGGAAACCACTTACAAATATGGTGAGAGAACAATCATCTATAATTGTTAAAATAATTCTCCTTTATGCAACATTGACTACTTTGATAAATTGTTGTTTCTCACGAGTTAAAAAACACACCAATAGATCAAGAACATGGATCCTCCCTTGAAAAAAAGAATTCCTAAAGATAATTAGTATCATTTATTTTTCTAAAAAAATCATAAAGGAGAAATGAAACTATTCCTATAATTAACAAGCTAATCAGAATCTCGTCTAATGATCAAGAAATAAGAAGGCTCAACCTCATCAAGACTATATATTTTAGTGGATAGAAATAAAGATTACTATTTAAATTGATTTTAATCAATTCATGATTAGGCAAAAAAAGGAACAAAAGGGGAGATGGCTAAAGGGATGAGAAATTAGAACACCATTTAAAATACCTAAAATATATTCATTAAGCTTGATATCTAAATCTAAATTAAAAAAAATAGGTTGACATCATATTTTAGATGCAATTATAAATGTCTAATAAAAAAATACAAACTGCATGAATATGCCATGTGAGTTTACATAAATTCCTTCCTAAGAATTCATAAAAAATGAAGAGATATTAAATAAGATGCATAAATTAGTTAGGTGACATTATGCTCTTACCGATTTACAATTATATTAATTTTTTATGAATACCTAGAGAAATTATATTCAACTAAGCTTCTAATTCTATTTTTTATAAAATTATCTTCAACCATTACGATAAGGAATATAATCCATTAAATAAGAGAGCTTAGGAAACCAAAAATTAAATCCTATGATATAATTTAAGATAAATTTAATTATTGAGGTAAGGAACTCTCTTTTTTATTAAAAATATAAAAATAGATCATTTCAATTTATTTTCAATTTACATATTAATTTGTCTCAATATGAATGTCAAGCAACCACAATAAATATATATTATTACTAGACACTACAAAGACAAGTACTCACAACAACATGACACTTGTTATATTTAATCCAAATTATTTGTTTAATGTGTATTTAGTTTTATTAAAATTAAATTTAAAATGCTAAAAAGCAATGGTCGAATTTGGAATTGTTATATTAAGAGAGTATTTACGAATTTACTTATATATTAACTTGATAAGCATTTTATAGTAGTAGCAAGGTTTAGATTGTGTACTTATAAATTAAAATAAAGTTGATATATTTTATTATTTTATTTTATAAATAATTAAATTATAAAATTAATATAAATATCTTATATACATTTATCTATAAGATATTGAAATATATTTCTTGGTATTTTGTGTTTATTAGATAGATGCATTTAATATTTTTCATCTACAATTTAAATAATATATTTATTTCATATCTTCATAGCTTAAATACATAACCACATCAATAATGCAAAAAAAATTATTAAAAATAAAGTATATACACATATTTATTTATTTATTTATTTCTTAAAATACATAAAAAATTTACTTAACTTTTCAAAATAAGTTTTATTCATTTTAACTACTACAAATACACAATAAAATAGTTAACTTGATGGAAAAAAATATTTTACCATTTTTTAAAACGATTAATTTTGAAGATATTTTTATAATACACTTGAAAGATCATTATAAGAAAATCAAATATTTCAAATAAAAAACTAACTAATAATTTTAGTTAAATAAAACAAAAGACCTAATTTAACTCCAAGAAGTATTCACACTAATGGGAACTAATGTAAAAAATTTAATGTTCTATTCTATTGTGATTTGTAATTCTATGTTTTAACATCATACACCATGTTCATATTGTACATATAATTCCTCAAACTTGTTATTTAAGTACATCAAAATATTCTACATAGAATCCCTTTGAAGTTTTATCTAAATACATCTAAATCTAAATATTTAGAAAATAATTATTCTTTTTATATCATTATTAATACTCACTAGCTTGCACTCACCTAATTAGCACAACAAAAATACCATAAGTACTAAAATTATTGCACATTACATTAATTGACCTTTAACATTAATCAAATTATTTTCTAAAATAAAAGAATATCAAAGCACATTTTCCTATTCGAAAATATCACCCATATGTAAAATGATTTAGTTAGTAGTATAAATGAAACTAACAATCCATTAAACGATGCATATAAAAAATTCCATTATTTTTTATATTATATATATTCTCTATACTCGTGAAAATGAACTTGAACATTAACTTGAACCATGCTAAATAATAACAAGACTTGATCTCCAAGGGAAAAGGTATAGAATCACAAATTATATTGGTAATGAGTGTCATATAGTGATTAGTATCTATCTTTGAAATATTACAATGATAAAATTTGTTTTTTTTATGGAGGAATAAATCTATATTGTTAAATAATTTTTGTAATGTTCTTGAATTTATATTCTATTCATTCAGTGACATTGAAGTTAGGAAGAATCAATAGCTCATCATTGAAGTGGAGCTCAAATAATACTTGAAAAATAGTATCAATTATATCACACATTTATATTAGGTGGAGGAGATAAGAACTATTAGTTATTGATTACTAAGTGATTCCTTACTATAACATCTATTTTAATATACTTTTTGTTATTGTAAATGAGAATCATAACACCTTAAAAATTGTTCTTGCATCATAGTTTTCCTAGATCAATACCTAGAAATTGAATAATGATTTAATATAATAATCTCCAGTCATGCAAATACCTATAGAAAGTGTGTGCATGGAACTAGATTTATTTTGTTATCTCAGATTATGCATTATTAGGAAAATTTCATTCAATGCCTAAAAATACAAGGACATAGAAGCATATCACACAAACTTGTGTTTGAGAATTTCATAACCCACCTTTTACACTTTACTATTTACATGAGGAATATAATTAATTTTTAATTTGATTAGTTTAATATGATAAATAGTAAGTATGAGAAATATTTAAGTGATTCAAAATAATTAAATTCAATTAGATTGTAATATTATAAGGTTAATAAATTAAGTAAAAAATGACTAAGGTGGTATAAAATAAAATAAATAAAATATTTATACCATCCAATATAATATATAGAATTAAAAAATAAAATAAAAGGGAAATGAATAAATATTTTTTAATGAACTTCTGGAGCTTGAGAATTAAATTAATAATTTAAATGCATACTTTGGTGGACGTTGAGACAATTTCCAAGTCGAGGAGAATCTCATCATTTATGGTGGTGTAAGAAGTATGCATGAAAGTGTAAGAGGTGTAATAAAGCATCTTTGACTAAAGGTAAGAAGTGGGTAGCCCTTTTTTTAACAAAGGTGTAGCCGTGCAAACCCCAGAGAACACACACAAAGCAACTAATTTTTTTTTTTAAAACAAATGAATTAAACATGCAATATCATTAACCATAACCACATAGCATAACAACACTTGGTTCTCTGGGGCACGCGAGGTTACATCGCAACACTAAACACAAATAAAAAAATAAAGATTACAACATAACCATATACTTTTACAAAAACCATAAACAAGGTTACACCCCATAACCATGATGCGAGCATAATAAACATCGCATAATTACATCCATGATAAATCTCTTAAAAGAGTTACAAAAGAGCCTAACTATTACATCATTGTGATAATATTACATTACATTTTTCTTTGATCACTGAGGTACATTGAATTTCCCAACATAGGGATTGATACAAGTATAATGAAATATGAAGTACAACTGATCATTGGTACAACTCCACTGCAAAATGCTGAGAAGACAAGATGCTGATGGGGAACCCAACGGGTGCGGAGCACGTTCCACCCAACCATGTGAATTACAAGTAACTCACCCCCCCGTGCTCAGAGGTGGCGAGGAAGTGAACCCGACCATGAATGTCAAACCGACTCAACAACAACATGATACTAAACAAGTACAACTCAAAGTACACAATGAACAACCAACAACATTCACAAATCACATAACAAGTTAAAACTTAAGAACTCATCACAATAACATGAAGCACCACCAGTTAACAATCATGAAACAATATCACAAGAATTCAAAGAAAAATCATAAAGAGATAACATCCAGAAGAACCGAACCAACACCCAAAATACATTTCCAAATAAATCAGAACCAATAAAAAGAATACGATTCCATAATAACTCTGAATCAACCATTCAATACACCATTCCATAAGCAACAAGAAACAAGTCAGACGGGTGTCAAGTAGGGAGGGTCATCACATAACTCTCATGGGATCCCTTGGCTCTTCCTCAAGCCCGGCCCGGCCCCACCTATGGATCCCTAGCCTATAATGTGAGAACAACACAAAATAACAATATCCGGAGGCAACAAGAAATAAGAACAACAAGGATGTCTAGTGGAAGTGTCATCGCATGGCTTAACATGGATTCTCCAGGCTACCTATCACAAGGTACCGCCTCCATCTATTGACGAATTATCCAGGCAACCAAGCGCTAGGAGCCGCCTGCATCTATGGTTATCCAAGCTACCTATCTCAAGGAACCGCTCCATAGGGTTACTCATGCGAGTGGATTGGCTTAACTTTCATGATGACAAGGCAGCGACCCAGCCAGCCGACTTCTTTCGGTCTATCCCGCTGGTCTCGGTAGCCCTAATGCATAGTGAGGAATCCGGCTTTCAATATCTTGTATGTTTTACTACCCATCCTAAATTCTATTTTAGGTTATCACTTGTTTAACTTCTCTTCACGTGGGTTCCCACAGCACTTCCTCTTAGAAGTTGGTGCCCTGACCCTCTCCTATGACCCTAACATTTCTCAACAGGCAAGAGGTTGAACTATAATAAAAATATTTCGTGCAAAACAAAAGAACCATGCGAGGGCATTAGTGTAGCGCCCGTCGTGCAAACCCCAGAGAACACACACAATGCAAATTTTTTTTTTTTTTAAATAATTAAATTAAACGTGTAATAACACTTAACCATAATTCACATAGCACATTACCTCACATTAACACACTTAGTCCTCTGGGGCATGCGAGGTTACATCGCAACATCTAACCGGAAATAAAAATAAAGATTACAACAATATCATTTATAATGATAACCAAGGATAAGGATACATCCAATAACCATGATGCGAGAATATTAAACATCGCATAACTACATCCATGATAAATCTCTTAATAGAGTTACAAAAGAGCCTAACTATTACATCACCGTTATAATATTACATTACAATCATTATTTTAAAGAGAGGTACATTAAAAGTACAACTCAAAGTACACAATGAACAACCAACAACATTCACAAATCACATAACAAGTTAAAACTTAAGAAACTCATCACAATAACATGAAGCACCACCAGTTAACAATCATGAAACGATATCACAAGAGTTCAAAGAAACATCATAAAGAGATAACATCCAGAAGAACTGAACCAACACCCAAAATACATTTCCAAATAAATCAGAACCAATAAAAAGAATACGATTCCATAATAACTCTGAATCAACCATTCAATACACCATTCCATAAGCAACAAGAAACAAGTCAGACGGGTGTCAAGTAGGGAGGGTCATCACATAACTCTCATGGGATCCCCTGGCTCTTCCTCCAACTGAGGTGCCGAAACCCACCTATGGATTCCCTAGCCCTAAAATCAGAACAACATAAAAATAACAATATCCAGAGGCAACAAGAAACAAGAACAACAAGGATGTCTAGTGGAGAGTGTCATCGCATGGTTTCACATGGATTCTCCAGACAACCTATCACAAGGTGCCGCCTCCATCTCTACATGGATTCTCCAGACAACCAAGTTAAGGTGCCGCTTCCATCTATGGTTCTCCTGACAGCCTATCTCAAGGCGCCGCTCCATAGGGTTACTCATGCAGAGTCATTAACCTTTCGTGATGACAAGGCAACGACCTTGCAAACCACGACCTTCTCGGTCCCCTTTAGTCTGTGCTAGCACTAACAGGTGGATGAGGCTTCATCATTATCTTGTTAATGTTTTACTACCCATCCCCCTAAATTCTATTTTTTAGGTTATCACTTGTTTAACTACTCTTACGTGGGTTCCCCTGGCACTTCCTCCTTCTGAGGCACCGGAACCCATGAAGAGCCACTCTCCCTATTACCCTTAACATATCTCAAAATAGGCAAGGGTTGAACTATAATAAAATAACGAAGTACCAAAACAAGAACCATGCGAGGCATTAGCCTTCTCGCATCACTCATAACCAAAAGATCTTACAACGCCGTCAACCCTTCCTAACATAAACCATTAAGTATCAACTCCCAAAGTATAACCAAGATGAAGAGAACTTTAAAATTAAGCAAGCCTCTGGAACAAGGTTACAAAATCAACAACAGTTTCCCACATGGAAGAGTAAAGTTTACAGTAATTAAATGAAAAATGACAACCGAATCACGCAATTTCATAACTTAAGGCAAACAATTAACTCCATTACACAAAACACTCTAATTCTGAGTCCATATGAAGAACACAACAAGTTAACAATCCTATGTCAAAATAATTAATTTTTAACAAAGTACATCCTATAAATATAAAAAGAATACATTTAAAATCTCCAACCAAGGAACTCGAGAAACCATTGAGAATTAAAACATGCGATAACAATTTCACTATCATATCTAATTTATTTCAATTAATAACTCATAAAAATTCCAACTTACAATTTTTATAAATACATTCAAATCCATAACTTCTATACTTACAACCATCTAGATCAATAATACAACTTATTACAAAAATATACTATATATATATATATATATATATATATATATATAAATCTATATACATACTCACCTAATATATATATATCTATCCACTAACACTTTTCTTTCTTATAATTCTCAAAACTTTACCAATAACAAAATTTGAAAATAATTATACTCATAATATAAATGTACACACAAAATATATATATAATAATAACACTTAATAATTATTTAAAAATATATTAATGACTTATTATAAAACCAGTATTTAAAAACAAATATATATTAATAAATTTAAACTAGATTAAAATTAAAAACCAAATTTTAAATACATAAATGAAAGTTTTAAAAGGGACGGCCCCATCCATAGGCGCCAGTCC
>VDFB02386756.1:0-61632 GCA_007258455.2 Sequoia sempervirens
GGGGCACCCAAATTTTCCAGACTTAGAATTTTCTCGATATTTTCATCTTGCACAAGTTTATCCCTTTGCTTCATCTTCCATATCTAGTGACTACCAACTCCAATGAGTTTACTGATGATTGTGTTGGAGAGTTGCTTCAAAACTAAAGAGAACATACTGGAGGCTGCAACTATAAATTCTTTCATTTGATGACCCAAAAGCTTTGGTGCCTATCTCCTCTTGGGGCGCCCATGATCTCCAGCCTTAGCCATTTTTGGCTCTTTTTCAACCTTCAAACTTGACCTTCATGTTTTGTCATCTATTTGATCTAAAATTGTAGGTGGTTGAATGATCTGATAAATCTGTTGAGAAATTTGTTGGGAAGATGATAGAATTCCAAAGAGATTGACTGATCTAGAAAACCCTAATCACTAAATTAGGTGGCTCAAAACCCTAGGCACCCCTAGCTACCTGGGGAACCCATAATTCTTAGACAGAATATTTTCTTGATTTTCATGATTTGCATTCTACCATTTTCCAAGACTTCTCCATTCGATCTGAGATTATGGTTGATTAACTGATCAGATGACTATGTTGGTGGATTCACTATGGAGCTGAGAATATTCTTAGCAACATTTTCTTGGATGAGAAAACTCTAATTCCATCATTTGACCTGTTGAAAGATTGGGCACCTATCTCCTCTTAGGGCGCCCATGCTTAGAAGTGTTAGTTTTTATTTTGCAAATTTCAACTTTTTCTCTCGTTCTTCGTGCTTTCCATTGCTTCAATTGTTGGAGATGAATTTTTTTCTAAGGCACAAAACCCTAGGTGCCTAGACTAGGTATGGGCACCTGAACTTTCTAGAGCTAGCCAAATTTTTGCAATTTTCATGATTCTTCAACTTTCATTCTCCATTCTTCATTTTTCAATCATCTGTTGTAGCTTCTTGATCTGAGCAGTGCCTAAGACTCTGAATTTGACACCTGGCAGTTGACTGACCTCCATTAATGACCTTGGAGCTCCTAAAAAAGTAGGATAGACTCACAAGGGAAAAACTGATCTTTTGATGATTCTAACTAGACCAGTCTGATGAGGAAGTATTTTTGACCAATCAAAATCATTTTGAACCCTAGAAGCCAAAATTTCTATTTTTAGAAAAAAATTCCAACATCCATTTCGAAAGAAACCTAGAAAAGAGTTCTATTTTTCGAAAGTTTCTAAAAGTAAAAATTTTCCTAAAATTTAGGGCCAAAAAACTAAGATTTGGGTTTTGTAGACTAGGTCGCTCTAAGCAAACCCAGATCATCAGATTTTAAATTTTTTGATTTTTTGACCCTCATGCAAGACATGAAAATTCCCAATTTTGACCTTTTGTGACAATTTTAACAAGACTTTTGACCATTTCTTCAAAATGTCTAAGTGTAGAAAAAAAATTAATTTGGGGTACAACAGTGAGCAGATTTATGAAGGTGAATTAGAAAAGGTCTAAGAAATTTCAAATAATTATTATATTGATCATTTGGAGGTTGGTGCCTACTAAGCAAGGAGATCTAGAGGTTGGTGCCTCTCATTAGAAGAGATTGTTGTCTCTTGTTGAGTTGGTGCTCAGTTGCGGGGATTGGTGTCTTCTAGTGGGTTGGTGCCTACAAAAGAATATTTGTAAGAGAAGTAGGTTGGTGTGTGCAAGATCTATATATAAACAATACTTTTCTGTGATTTTATCCCACAAGGGTTTCCATGTAAATTTTTTGTTCGTCTTATGTTCTTAATTGCTAGATCTTGTATGTGTGTTATTGCTATGGATGATTAAGTTTTTAAGTATTACTATTGTGGTTGATTAAGTTTTGAAAAGTAAAAGATTGTTGTTATACTGATCCCACCCCTCTCAATGTAACTGTGTGCTCATTATAAGGATGATGGCATGGAAGACAACCCAATAATTTAGCTAGTAAATTACTAGGATATAATAAATATGCAAGAGGAAGCACAAAAAGGTATTATAGATTATATGTGCAAGGTGTTTTTAGATTAATGCTCTTCTATTTAGTGAGAATGAATTGGTGTGGTATAGTACATGTGTGTATGAGTGAGAGAAGAAAAAAACCAAAATACTAGGAACAAAACCCTTGCAATTAGAGAACTAATGGGAAATACTTAATAATTGTTTTGCTAACTAGAATAATGATGACATTCTTCCTTTATCCCTTAGGGATAGGCCACAAAATTTAGATATAATTACAAGAAACATGCTTGCAAAGTACAACTACATAATGCTTTAGATTCCATTGTAGTTGATGCTTCACTTTCCTACTTTTGTGATGGTTTGTCTCCTATGCAGATGATTGCTAATGTGATGAGAGCCTTGGAAATGTGTTATGAGATGGTTTGATGTGATGCAAAGGTTGGTTTATGAAAATTAATTTGGTACTACTTGCCAACTTGGATTGAGACAATCAAACTAGCATTGGCTAGAGCATTATTTGATGTAGCAAATGCATGCTAAGATGTTTGCATTGAAGTGGAATTCCTTAGAATATGGCATGACAACATAGTGTAATGTCAAGGTACATTAGTGTCATGGGGATAGTGCTAGGTTGCTTGTTGCTACTATAATTTCCAAGGTGAGATGACATTTGGAACATAATCATTTTCCCTTCTTTAGAAATGATGTCCACATCACATCTTTAGTTAACGATAGAGATTGATGGCGCCGATAAAGCTTGTACTAGTGTACAATCTTGGTTTGGAAACTCTGAACAAAATTTGTGTGCCATTATTGGCATGGATTTGTTGTATTTTATGATTTGATTTATAGCATTAAGTGCAAATGTCCAAGATTCATAAATGAGGGATGCTTATCCATTGTCAGCTTAAGAAAGTATGGAAAATATGACTTCATTTATATGTTCAAATACAAGATGAAAGTGCAAGAAGGTTAGAAGATAAAGGAAAAAGTGTTTTTTCTACCATGTGTCATATGCAGGGACCATAGGATAGAGGCTTGATGTTCCAATGTGGATCTGTAAGTGTTTCTTCTAAAGACGTAACTAGAACGTATCACCAACCATGAAGTATGAGGTGTGCAATGTGCATTATGATACTATTTGTGCTTTTATGTTTGGAATGATACTATGTACCATAGAATAATTTTTTTTTGAATGATCATGTCGCTCATGTGTTGTCATGTTGAGCAAATTACTCACCAACAAACTTGTGGAAATTTTTAGGAGAGTACTTAGCAAGTATGTTAGACGAAGTTACCATATATAGTATCCTCACATCTAAACATGTATATGTGGGAAAATGTGTTAAAAGAATGAATTTTCTTCCTTTCTATACAAATCTAATCCATTCAATTTCCTCTCATCATTTGGAAAAGAGTAATTTGAATGAGTTTGAAGTCTATTTGGGGATTGAAATTTTGTAGTTTTCAAAGTTCCTTGTCAGTTTTTTTTCTTGTTTTCTAAGCATTTGAAGAATCTTTTATTTTTCCTATATATTAAATTTAGGTGTTAAAGCATGGTTTGAAAGCATTGAACTCATTTTCATAAGTTTTAACCTTGATTTTATGTTTATTATTTATGATTCATGAATGAAAATGTTAATTTTTACTAGTTGGGTTTTATCAAATTGTGATATAATTTTTTTATTTTTTTTTTCAATTATTAATGCTATTCATTTATGTTGAAAATGCAAACCATTTTATATTTTAGTTGAAATTTTTTTTACTATTTTAGATTGTAGAGTTTATGTTTAATATTTGAAGCTTGATTTTTAATGCAAAACATTTTTTTTGTATTTAAAATATTGATAGAAAAATGTATCTTTCTAATTATATGAATGTTAGGTTTGTAGTTAACATAAAATGGATTTATGAAGTGGAAGTTGCTCCACTCTTAGAAGGGATGCTGCTTCGAAACATCACACAACAAGACTGAACCTAGGGGTTTTCATTTGCTACAATTGTGGACTAAAGATCATTGGAAGCATCAATTGCCTCAAGTAACATCTTGCACGTATTACTGGTTGTAATTTCAAAGTGTGTTCCATTGTAAAAAACTAGGTAGAACAAGATATGCATGCAACTCTTCCATTGATAGATAAAAAAATAGAGAGGATGAGGATAAATGCAACCATTAATCTCAACTTGGCATGGGAAATAAAGGTGGATATAATAGATATTTTGGGATTTATATGTGGTGCATTCTTAACACATCCACCTTGTCTAGCTTGGGTAGAGTATGTTCATAGGGCTTTGTTGTTCCTTAAAACACACTTGAATAAAAAAAAAAATATTTGATGGACTTTGTGAAACAAAAAGCACGAGAAAGCAAATATGGGCATGTGATAATTTCTAGTTCTAGAACAAGCTTCCTTTCAATGTATGGAATAGCCCATATTGTAAGTATTTGGTTATGACATTTATAGTTATAGACTTGTTGTACCCAAACAAAAAAATCATATTGTATGAAATTCCAATGAATTATAAATTGAATGTCTCCAACTTTCTTTTTTTAAATATTGCTTTTATTGTCCCTTGTCTTTCTTTGTGTAGGAATAGGGAATAGATCTTTCAAACACTTTTAATGAAGCTTGATTTTTAATGTAAAACATTTTTTTGTATTTAAAATGCTGATAGTAAAATTTATCTTTTTGATTATATAAATGCTAGGTTTGCAGTTAGCATAAAATGGATTTAGGAAGTGGAAGTTGCTCCACTCTTAGAAGGGACGCTGCTTGGAAACATCACACACCAAGATAGAACCTAGGGACTTTCAGTTGCAATAATTGTGGATTGAAGATCAATGGAAGCATCAATTGCCTCAAGTAACATCTTGCACATATTACTAGTTGTAATGTCAAAATGTTTTGCATTTCCATGAACTAGGTAGAACAAGAGATGCATGCAACCCTTGCATTGATAGATAAAAAAAATAGAGAGGATAAGAATAAATGCAACCATTAATCTCAACTTGGCATGGTAATTAAAGGTGGATATGATAGATATTTTGGGCTTTAGATGTGATGCATGCTTAACACATCCACCTTGTCTAGCTTGGGTAGAGTATAGTCATAGGGAACTTTGTTGTTCCTAAAAATGCACTTGAATCACAAATTTTTCTTTTATGGAATTTGTGAAACAAGGAGAAGCATGAGAAAGAAAATATGGCCATGTTCTAATTTATAGTTCTAGAACAAGATTACTTTCAATGTATGGAATAGCCCATAGTGTAAGTATTTGGTTATGAAATTTATAGTTATATGTGTTGTACCCATACAAAAAAAATCATATTGTATGAAATTTCAATGAATTGCAAATCATGTTTCCAACTTTCTTTTTTTGACTATTGCTTTTGTTGTCCCTTGTCTTTCTTTATGTAGGAATAGTGAATAGGTCTTTCAAACACTTACATTTTGATGAATTTATTATTTAGGCACAAAAATGAAGTGGTGGTTGAGGTTTGTAGAGTAGTAGAAGTTGGAGAAATAAATTTAAGAGGTTTTAAGATCTACACTAATTTCCAAAAATTGGTTGAAGTGTGAGGTCAAGAGTGTACCTAATAAAGGAGTTTTCAAAATGATAGAAAAATAATTACAATGTCATCCCAACAGTCTATGTGATGTTGAAAACTAAATAACATCAAGCCATATGTACACTAAGGAAGTTTGGAAAAGAAACCTTGAGGCATTAAAATTCTTTAGAAAGATAATATTAGTCCTTATGTTGTTGATATACAATCCATATAGAGTATATACTGCAGGACACTTGGACATTGTACATTCTAGTAAAGGAAATTCATGTGCAAGAATCCTCTACAAAAAACCTTCCATCTTCCTTTGAATTTGCAAGCATAGCAAATCAAATATCCAACAAATAGTGTTTCTATTGCAAGAAATTGGTAAGAGAAATAAAGTGGCATTTCACTCAAATTGCACATCTTGGGTGAGTTTTCATCTCTACAATATGGATTACTGAATCCTCTAGTAGGAAGAGAAAGAAAGGAAGAAGTGAAAACACCTTTTTTTCTCTAGAACTTAACATTGCTTGAGTATACATTAAAAATGGGGGTTGGCTCTATGGGGTCAGAGTCAACAGGAAGGCCTAGACTATGTTTTTCAAAAATTGATGTTACTTTAGAATGCATTAAATTGGGGGCTTGGTTATATGGGTTCAAATTCAATAGAAAACCCTATAATATATTGGTTTGTATTCTTGTTGTGGTAGCTTAGAGTTTTGTGCCATAGAACTTTTAATGTCCCCATTTTCGTTCACTTCAGCATTGTAGTTAGCTTTTAGTTTCTTGCTAACCATCAACCTTGTCAAGAGGGATATTTGATGTAGGCAATGAGAGCTCAATTGGTCTTAAGGACTCCTATGATACTTTTCAAAGTGAATTTTAGCTTTTGGTGTGTTCTTCAAGATTCTTGGAGAGAGTGTTTATTTATAGTAAGTCATTCAGTCAGTATGAATTTTCATTGCTCATCATTGGTATCATTCTAGTATGGTTAATTTTTTATTTTGATGCTTGCCAACAATTTTTGTAACTCGGGTGTATTATTGGGTTTAAATTAATTAGTTTACTAAGGTTGCTTAATTTTATTAAAATAATTTAAAAAGCACCTTAGAGCAATAGCTTGTTGGAAAGAGAATTTAAATTTTTAAATTGCGGATGCATAAAAGGAGGACCTTGCTCATCAAATTATTTATTATTTTAGAAAAAGGTCTTCAGGAGCCAAAAATGGGTTATTCAATTAAAAGTGCATTTTAAAACATTCCTTCCAAAGAGTTTGGCAGAAAAAGCATAAAAGGTGATTCAGGAAGCTCATTAATAGAACAGATTGCAAGCAGTTGGTAGGAAGTTTAGAGCTTAAATAATTAAATATAAATTATTTCCTAAGTTTCCCCTATGTATATCAACACTCCTTTGTGTTGCTACAGATAGTCTGCGCTGATTATATTGCTTGGAAATGAATGTTGCTTTCTATTTGGGGATAAATTTAGAGGTCTAGGTAGTTTAGAAGTATTATTTGGTGTTTGGAGTGATCCTTGAGGCCTATTATAGAAGTTGAGGGACTTGTGGGAAATGTTGATGAATTGGTTTTCCTTTGTTTCTGATTATTAACACTCAAAAAATTTGCTATAGTGGGCATGTTATGGTTTAAAGTTACATCTCCTTAGAGGTATTTACATTCTATATGTTTGTTGTTATGGTGAATGACTCATAGCATCCATCTACTATTTTTTTGGGCCTCAATTTGTATGTAACATGCCCATTATTCTACATAGTAATTTTCCTATGTTTTACCCGCAAGTAAATAGTTTATGCATCCAACTCTTATGAGCAATAAAAAATTACTTTTTCTTTAAATAATAAATGCACATTTGAAACATATTTCAAAATTTTCCATTGCATACAAAAGAATTCCTTTCATTGATTCAAATAATGATGATACATGATTTTCATATGACATTTCATGTTTTCAATTTCAATAGAGATGGATACAAAATACACTTAAAACAAGTATAAAGTACAATGGTCTAGGAATTCCCTCTCAAATCTTGGCTTCCAACTAAAGAGGAGAATCATCACTCAAGTGTTTTTCCACCAACCTCAGACTTACTATGTTCCCCACACATCTACCTAAGTGGAAATATGGCCCTACCCTTCGACAAAGAGTTTGGTTTGGTAACCTCGTAACAATAGACTATTTTGAACTTGGTGTTGTGTCCTATACATTTCTAGATTGACATACAATGGCTACAACTTACATGTATGAGCATCCCATGCCTAGTACATAATCCCGAATCATAGTGAAACCAACAATGTAGACAATGGCTACTTACACTACTTTGGAAAAAGTTTCCATTACCCTTAACTTAAAGTAGACATCACACATGTTCACCCACCTTCCTAGCTTTATTTGGTTTATAACATCCATTATATTCTATATCTAGGTTACTCCCTTTCCCACTAATCTAACCAATCCCAAGAATTACCCCCACATAATCATCCCATAATAGTATGACTATACTACCAAATTTTTTAGACAACATCTTGCATAATGCTACATACATCTAACATAAAATCCCTTCATAAAGCAAAGATATCTACACATAGTATAACTAGATTGCACTCAAATAAAATCCCATATGTAGGGTACATAAATACAATCAAAAAGATGGGTTCTACAACATATTGCATAACCATGAAACAAGCAATCTCAAACAAACACTATATTTATATATATTATATATATGTATATATATACATATATATATATATATATTTCATAAGATTTACCAAATACATTGATAAACATATTTATATAATATATAAAAAAAGAATAATATTATGCATATACATATATGTATGTTTATATATATATATATTATACAATACATATATACATAATCATATTTCATTATCTTTATTAAATACTTATACATACAATCCCATCGATCGAGCTACACACATGGGATGCATATATGCATATATATATATATGTCAATTTAGTCCAATTGGTATCCCCATGCATATGGGTGATCCATCCATGAGCATGTGTAGGTATGTCTACCTATGTATACTCATGTACATATTCACTCACATGTATGAGGATACTATAGACATGTACACATATGCATATATATAAATCTTATTCATATATCTCATTGATACCACAATAAGCATACATGGAAAGACTAACACAGAACATCTAGACTTAATCACAATTCTCAATCACATCATTCACAAAAAATATTACTTACCTTTCCCAAAATTAACTTGAATCATTATGACCAATTAGGACTTGAGTGTGTGATTACTCAATTAGTCTCATTAAGGGTTACCAGGCCAAGTTCTTCTCTTGAGTGACACTTCCCCTCTTTTCTGGAGGATCGAACATCTTCTTGCACTCAACTTGGCACATCATAACCATAGTTAGTTGAACACAACATAATCATATGCATCATACATTTCATAGTTAGAAACATTATAAAATATCAAAGAGCATCAACCATTCATTCATTCAATTTTCATTAAACATATTCATATAAATATTAATAGAACACATTCATGTAGAGATCCATAAAACACATTCATTTATTCAATCAATTTAACTAAACAGGGTAATAGTAAATAGGTAACATTGCTTGGGGTGTAACATATTCCCCCCTTGTGAATCATCATCCCTGATGATTTATTAAGTATTGACATGGACATAACATTAAACATCAAACACTAATCATCACATTTCAAAACATTATTATTTTCTAGAGTTTTAAAAATCTTGCAAGACTTGTGAAAACTTTTGCTTCATCTCAACATAATCTTCCCAAGTGGCAGAATCTTCTGCATACTGGTCCCATTGGACTTTGCACTGCAGATCCTCTCTATTACGTAAGTGGAGATTACATGTTCTGAGCACCTTGAGAGGCTTTTGATTATTACAACCCTTGGATCATGCACCTGTAAAGCATTCCAATCAATAACATGGCTATCACCTGGGGTATACTTAAGATATGATACATGAAAGACATCATGCATCCTGGCAAGAGCTAGTGGAAAAGAAATCCTATATGCTACAGGGTTGATCTTATCAAGAACCTCGAAAGGACCTACATAGTGTGGAGCTAGTTTGGATGAATTTCCAAACTTGATAGATCTCTTATGAGGTTTGAACCTTAACAAAACCTTTTCTCCTACTAAGAAACTTTTGGATACCCGCTTGGCATCAACATAACTTTTCTACCTATCATTAGCTTCTACTAACCTTTGCTTAATAGTTCCAACTTTCTCCTCCATCTTGGATAACATCTCTGGCCCAAGGCTTATCCTATCTTCTAGCTTATCCCAACTTATAGGTGTCTGACATTTCCTACCATATAATGCTTTGAATGGAACCATCTTTATCATAGAATGATAAGATTTATTATATGTAAACTCAACCAATGGTAGGTAATCTTCACATTTGTACTATTGATCCATGCAATACATCCTTAGTAGGTCCTTTATCACTTGATTTACCCTTTTAGTTTGTCCATCCATTTTTTGATGATTTATAGAACTTATATTCAATTTTGTCCCAAGTGCATAAAATAAGGTTTTACAAAATCTAGATGTCACATGAGCATCCCTATCAGATATAATCTTCTCGGGAATCTCATGTAACCTAAATATCTCTTGCATAAAATTTTGAGCTATTATAGGAGCTTTATCGGTTAGATTTCCTAGTATAAAGTGAGCTACCTTAGTGAGCTTGTCCACTACTACCAAAATGGCATTGTGTTTATTCCTTGACATAGTTAGTCCTTGCACAAAGTCCATGCTAATGACTTGCCACTTTCTTCTGGAACTTCATGTGGATACAAAATACCTGCAAGGTGATGATGCTCTGCCATATCCTTCTAGAAATATAATGGCTTTACATCAGCCAACATTTTGGTGACATGAGGATGTCCAAAATTGAAGATCGAATGGAGAGGTCACAATAAAGAAGAAAAATGTATATCATGAAATTATCAAAAAATATTCTAAGTCTGGAGATCTTGGGCACCTTAAGAGGAGATAGGAACCTAGGGTTTTGGAGGCTCAAATCTAGTGATTATGGTTTTCCAGATCAATCAATCTCTTCAAAAAATTTCCAACTTCGCAGTGAATATCTTAGCCAGATCATCAAACTCATCGACAACAAGCAAATTTAGATTGAGTGAAGGACACAACACAAGGTTTCAAGTTTGAAGGATGAAAAGAGCCAAAATTGGCTAAGGTTGGAGATCTTTGGTGCCGTAGGAGGAGATTGGCACCAAAGCTTTTGGGTCATCAAATGGTTGAATTAAGCGTTGGCACCTCCAGAATGTTTTCTTCAAAATTGGACCAAATTTCAAACACACTCACCAACAAATCCATCAGAGTTGGCAGTCACTAGATATCGAACACAAAGCGAAGGGATAAAATTGTGCAAAATGAAAATCTCAAGAAAATTCTAAGTCTGGAAGCCAGGGGCGCCCAAGCTTTTGAGGTCCTAAAATTAGTTTTTAGAAAATATCTAGCCATTAGTTCATCGGATGACTTGATCATCCATAAATGAGAATTCATTAGAAGAACATAAAATAAGTAAAAGTTGAAGAACATGAAAATGGCTAACACTAGTAAGCTTGGGTGCCCCAGGTAGCCAGGGGCACCCAACATTTTGAGGGATCATATAATGTTTTTATCAAAAATTTCCTCTAAGATAATCTTCTCAGAATCAGTCATGCTCCACAATGGATCATTCAATTAGCTCACATGATTTACCAAGTTTCTGAAAATCAAGATCAAACTGGGGTCAAAACTCAAGAAAAAGTTGAAATTTCATGAAAATTGGCTAAGTTTGGAGAAGAAAACCCCCCTAGTCAAGAAGGGCACCTAAGGCTCAATGCCTTAGAATTTTTTTTTAGTTTTCATCATGCATCATTCAAATAACATCCACATTCGATGAATCTGATCAGGATTGGCTTCAAAATATTTCAAGCTAGAGAATAAAAATGTTTTCTTCCTCAAAATCTATTTAAGGAGGCTTTGAAATTCATTATCCACAATTTTTTGCAGGTAGCGTCCAAGAGCAAGAGAGGAGGAAACTTAAAATTTTATTCATTTCAAGATTTGAAGGCCAAAACTTAGTTCTTTTTTAGTGTTCTTCATATTTTCTAGATCAGCTCACATATAGGCTCACTTTTTCATGCTTTATTTCTCTAGGGCATCAATTTTTCAGAAGAAGGGGGTCAATATTTTCAATTTTCAGCAATCTGGGTCAGCTTGGTTTGTGATTCTCAATAACTTTGGAAAAAAAATCAATCTTCAAGAATCTTCTTTTTTCTCACATGTCCGAGAAATCTTTAGTATTTTCAAAATCTGATCAATTGGGTTCATATAAAATGTGACTCTGCAAAAAACCTAGCTCTCAACTTTTTTCAAGTAAAAAATCAAAAATTAGGGTTTCTACTTTTTCAACCAGCCATAATTTTTTTTCAAGAATGAACGATCTAGGTCTTCTTGCAATGAGATTCTCTACAAAACCCATATCTCAAATTATTTTTGAAAAATCTACCTATTTGAAGAAGAAAAATCAGCAAGCTATTTTTAGCTTTTGTGTAGAACTTGTCCAAGCATAGTCAAGTTTACAGCCAAACTTTAAGTTTTTCAGCATATAGTATTCTCCTATGGAATTCAGAGCCAAACAAGTGTTGTATCATGATTATCTGAAAGGATGATGTTGAGAAGTGTTTTTTCAATGCCACCATGAATAGAAAATATCTTCATCTTAGTTGAAGAATTTGAAAGGGTGTGGTAAGAGCAAAAGGACAACTATTGGAAAAGAGTTATACAATACTCTTCTGTTGGAAATCAAGAGAAGTGTCAAAAACATAAAGTTGTAGAGCCACCAAGTTATCAATTAGTGAGTCATCTTTTGGGGCAGCGATGTTTTTCAAGAATAGAACTCATAAAGTAGCTAAAGAGGTCAAAGATTCTCTAAGTTCAACTGCAAAAGGTGAAGATATCCTAGAAAAGCATAATTTTGTTATAGATATTATTGATGCTCCCGATAGAGATACAATTTCCAGCTTTTTGATAGATGTGGTTGAGATTTAAAGCAGCAGCTTTCTCCCAGCTTTCTTCCCATTCTTATCTCATGATTTCTTTGTATTCTTGTCTCATTCTTATCCATTCTTTGAGGGAGAAAAGAAATCAAGATCTAATAGTTGGCACTTTTCCTGTTTTTATGTTTTCATAGGTTGTTAGATGTTTATCTTGTTTTAGTTTTAGAAATAAATCTTGCATGTTGTAAAGTCTTGGTTGTAAAAGCAAGGATATTTTAGGGTTCCCTACTCCTCTACTTGTGTATAAATAAGGGAAGCCTTGCCCATTTTTCTTTAACGGTTATTGTGATAGAAAATTAATGAGCCTATTTTTCCAACAAGTTGTTGATCAGTTTTAGTTCACTTAGTGTAAGATCTAGCTCATATGCCTCTTTTAGCTATAAGTTGTTGTTCAATTCTTGTGTTACTTGTGTCAATGTATTATGGTTTGATCACTAAACTGTAAGCCTATTTTACTACAATCCTGTTGTCCTAGAAGTGTAATCTTTGTTACTTGAAATTTGAGAAAAGGAAATCTTATGCCTCATTTGCTTTGATCTACTATCTTAGGTTTCTATTTTATGTGTTATGCTTACATGATCTCTATTTTAGCTTGCATTGAAAGTATAGTAGATGTGTGTTGGAAGAAATTTTATCTAAGTATTTATGTCAAAGAATCATTCCTTGTTCATTTCTAACTCTCAAGCTCTGTGTTTACTTGAGTAGTTAGAAATGTCATTAGAGTAGGGTTAGTCGTAGTTGAACTTCTAAAAGAGGAGATCTCAGCTATGACGCTTGAGTTTTATAACCTTGTGCTCTTAGCTAAACAAAAAGATTGGAAAATTAGTTTAGTTTACTTTCTTTAAGAAACATTAACAAAGAGGGAGTGTCCCCTCCTAATTCGAAGAGCAGTTTATTTGTGCATAGCCATCCATTTCTAATCTACATAATTCTAGAGGTGCGAATTGAAACACCACCAAGTTTTTCCAAAAGAAACATGTTTTTATTTCAAATTGATGAAGGATTTCAATATCCTTAAGTTTACATAGAATCACTATTTAGATAGTCTAAGGGAGAGTATCCCTTGGATTCTCTTTTTGATACATAGCTATGTGGGATATAACCCTCTGATTTTTGCTCATCTTTATCCCAAAAATGGTAGTATCCTTCAGATTTATCTTTTGATACATAATTTTGGGGAACACATTCCTCTAATTTGGAACTTGAGGAAATTACAATAATTACAGACATAGGTATAACACAAGGGTCCCTAAATAACATTTCTAGACTAACACTATATTCTAAGGGCATATCCCTAGAAAGTGATAAAGAGTTCAACTTCGTCGAAGAGATAGGAGGTAAATGGTTGAAATTGGCTTCATCTTTCATCCTTCTCTTCTCTTGGTTGATGCGTGAAAGGGTGTGACTGATAGTCTCAATATCACTTAGTCAAATGCGATTGTCATGGTTGGTTCCCTCAATGGTATGAGCAAGGGCTTCTCTTTCCTTCTTGGCCTATAGGTAGCACTCATTTATGATCACTGAATTCCTTGCAATCATCTTGAGATGCACCATCCTGGCACAAGAATTTACAAACATTATATTCTCATAATGTTGGATTGGAAACATAGCAAGCACATAGGTGCCAGAGCTAAACCTGATAACTCTAATACCACATGTAACATGCCCATTGTTCTACACAATAATTTTCCTATGTTTCACCCAGAAGTAAATAGTTTATGCATCTAACTCTTATGAGTAATACAATTTATTTTTTCCTTTGAATAATAAATGCACATTTGAAACATATTTCAAACCTTTCCATTGCATACAAAATAATTCCTTTCATTGATTCAAATAATGATGATACATGATTTCCATATGACATTTCATGTTTTCAATTTCAATAGAGATGGATACAAAATACACTTAAAACAAGAATAAAGTACAATGGTCCAAGAATTCTCTCTCAAATCTTGGCTGCCAATTGAAGAGGAGAAGCATCACTCAAGTGCTTTTCTGCCAACCTCAGACTTAGTGCAGTCCCCCACACATCTACCTAATTGGTAAGATGGCCCTACCCTTTGACAAAGAGCTTGGTTTGGTAACCTCATAATAATAGCCTATTTTATGCTTGGTGTTGTGTCCTATACATTTCTAGATTGACATACAGTGGTTACAACTTACATGTATGAACTATAACTAAGGGTAAAATTCAGGTTAGATAATAGATAATTAATTGAAATCATATGAAATAAACCCAAAGAGATATGAAGCACAATGAAAACAATAAATAACGAAACGATTATACCATATTCGCGAAGCTTCCATGAATCACCTCCATAGCACCTTCTAATTTGCAGCGTATGATTTGATGCCCTCAGATCGAGTGTGTGAGCAATTTGACTATGCCATTGTCCTATGCAAGTTTTGAAGGATTTAAGTAAAATTATGCCTATCCCTATGACAAATGATAAATGATAAATGACTATAATGCCTATAATAACGAAGTGGTGGATCCTAAATTATGAGCAAAATTAACATTTTATAGAAAACGCAATTTTGAATGAATGGACAAGATCGACTCTTGACAAAAACCTAAAATCAGAGGACAAGATTAAATATGATAATCCCTAATTAGGGTTAGGGCAAAATCCTTAAATGAGTGATCAAGATGTCATCTGAGAAAATCGAATCGGCGGTGGAGAAAAGATGAGATAATTAATTTTGAAAATAAAGATTTTCGAAAATGAAGAAGATAAAGACTGATTGATTTGTGAGATTTGAAAAATCAAGAAGATAAGAGTTGGACTGAAGATCAAATTTGGAAAAATCAAGAATCTGCTTGCTTTATTTGATTTTTGGAAGAAAGCTACCATTTTGAATTAAAGTAATTCAAAATATGGATTTTGTGAGACAATAAATAATCTTTTTCAGATTATTTACCCAAAATGAAGTGTCAGTTAAGATTGTGATGACATTTTAAATAATTTCATTTATTTAAAATTAGAGGAATATTAATTTTGACAATTGAATAATTAAGATAATTATTTAATTTAGCAGATATGATTTAATAATTAAATAAATTGATTCATTCATTTAATTATGACAATTAGTGACATATTAAATAAATAAATGAAACTTATTTATTTAATAATCAGAAAGAAATAACTGAAGAAGGGTGATTAAATAAATTTAGAAACTTATTTAATTAGAGGAAGACTTTAGATAATTAATGATTTATTTAATAAATAAATAAAATTCTATTTATTTAATAATCATGTAGCAGTCAGCCGGACATGAATTAATTGGAATAATTATGAAATCATTTAAATCAACAGCTTAGTACCGTGAATCAAAGACATAATTAAATGACTTAATTATATACTAGGATAAAAAGTGGTAAAATGAAGCTTGCGTGTCTTAGGGTCATTTTAGGTGTCTACATTTTCACCCCTCTTTGTCATAATGTAGCATGTCTCATTGTGACAAAGAAAATAAATCAAAGCCATGCCCCAATGAAGGTAAAGGTTATCAATGCCCCCTCGAGAAATTTTTCAAATTTTGAGCTGGCGGCAGAAAAAATTGGAAAGGTCCCGATAAGTCAATTTAATGACCAGAAAAACAACGGCGTAGTCGGTTTTGGATTCTAACATGTTTAAGACAATCAACGTGGTAGTCAAACGTGGTCAAATGAGCCTCGAGCAGTAACTCACCTGAGAAAATGTCATGTTGACCTTATAAATAGGTTGACAAAGGGGTAAAAGTCAATTCATTTTCACTATTTACCTTGCGAAATTTGAGAGCTCAGAGCGAAAAGGAGCATAGCGAGGATGGTGATTCCAGTTACAGAGCATCGCGGGGAGATCGTGTGGACATTCAAGCGGCCAGAGGGCTCAGAGCCAGCGGTATGTACCTCAGTCCCAGTTTGTAATTTTCTTGTTTTGCGTGTCATAGCTAGGTTTATAGGGCGAATAACGAATGCGCCGCGACGCATATGCGTTCATGTTCGACGCATTCACCTTCACGTTCGACGCATATGATGCGTCGCGATGCAAGTGCGAAAACAAATTAGGATAGAATGGTGATTTGCGCCGCTTTTGACAAATACTGCGACGCATTTGACTTATCGAATCACAATTGAATGTCTGAATGCCGCAATCGCTAATTTGCAACGCATTCGTTATTTTGATCGACGCAATTGTTATTATGCAATGCATTCGCCATGTTGTGATGCATCTATCAAATTTCACGACGCAAGCGTAAACATGCGACGCAATTTAGATCTTGGACCACATTTGATATACGAAACGACGCAATTGACGTTTTGAGACACAATTGCCTTAATGCGACGCATTTGCAATTGACCTTGACCAAAGTTTATTTTGATATTTGCATAACCTTAGATGCTTTTGATGATGTTGATAGTTTTCTAGAAAGTATTGATATATTGTTCGTCTTTTTGCAGAGGCAGCTTGCCTCTATCTATACGCGAGAGAGCAAACCGATGACATTTTTGTTTGCTGACCAGTTGAGCCCGCGAGAGCATCAACGATTGATGTGACTGGGATTATTCTATGTTGCCTACATGCCCGCCATTCGGGTGAGCAATGGATTACTGATTGCGTTGTGTGAGCAATGCCATTCAAAGACCTATTCCTTCCACCTGCTGACAAGTGAGGCCACCATTACCTTAGAGGATGTCTATCGGATTCTACAAGTGCTGATTCGAGGGGAGCGGATCATCTACAACCCTCATCATGGCGAGCAGACCTTTCAAGCATACTACCAAGATCAGGGTGCAGGACTGGGAATCCACGGTTATGAGATCAGATGGGAGTTCATGGTGGATCACTATGGTCGCTTTGATGTATTCCTTGCGACTCTGATTGCAGGTATTTTGGTTCCCGACCGTCGGGGACACAAATTTCCTATTGGTTGGGGAGACATCCTGGTTGGCATGAGGCGTGATAGGATAGTGTATGCTTGGGGTCCTTGCTTACTGGGGACACTCTACCATCAGCTGCATGATATTGCCTTTAGGAGAAGAGAGAGCATCTCGTGTGGGACTACGTTGATGATGATATGGGCCTGGGAGCACATATCCATATTTCATCCACTGATTGACAGACCACAGTTGGCTGATGGTATGCCATATGCTTATTACTACGCCAGTGCCCTATAGCAAACTCGGATGGGCGAGACAGGCTAGTGGCGACACAGGATTGACACGATGGTGTCTTTCATCTGGAGACCGTACAGAGACTGCGCGCAGTGGGACGATGAGGACGAGCACCTTAGCCTTTGCAGATAGTACAGGTATCTGATTGGAAGGACAGTGCATACATCACTGATTATTGAGATGTATTTACCACAGTGTGTTTTGAGGTAGTTCGAAGAGCAGCAGGGTGTACCTGCAGGGATAGTCGAGTATGCTCGGTCTTCCAGAGAGTATGCTTGGGGACCAGCCATCCTAGTGGCCTTCGCAAAGCAGAAGATTGGTGGGCTAGGAGCCTAGGCATGGGGATGGAGGGGAGGAGCATCCAATCCTGGGATGACAGCCGATTATGACCTATGGTGGCAAACACACAGGCCAGTATCGTTGAAAGATCCTGATGGACCAGCACCTGTGGACAGGCGGTCAGTGATACCTCATGTGCCAAGGGCCAGATAGGGAGGTAGAGGTGGTGACAGGGGCAGAGGCCGAGGTAAGGATGGAGGCAAGGGTAGAGATGGAGGCAGGGGGAGATGATGGCGGAGACGGCCGGAGGCGGAGGCGAGACAGTTAGAGACAAGGCCGGAGGGTGCGGCAATGCATGGCGAGGGTAGCATTAGATGTTATCCCTGAGGTTTGCGAGGAGGGGGAGAGAGAGGAGCACCCCAAGCAGGAGGAAGAGGGTGAGGAGAGACGGGAGGAGGAGAGGCATGAGGAGGAGGTGGAGGAGGAGAGGTATGAGGAGGAGGCAGAGGAGGAGAGGCACGAGGAGGAGTTGGAGGTGGGGGGATAGAAGGAGGAGGTAGAGGTGGAGAGGCAGGAGGAGGATGCAGAGGTGGAGAGGTAGGAGGAGGATGTAGCTATGGTAGAGGATGTGGGTGATGATGACGATGATGAGGACGATGCTATGGATGAGGCTGAGAGACTCCTCAGATGGCAGATGGTGGAGGGAGAGGAGGAGATACCATCCACCTCAGGATTTCCCCAGGATGCCATGACAAATTAGAGGGTGGCCGACCTACAGCAGAGATTGGATGATAGCCTGGCGCAGGTCAGATCACTACAGGAAGAGTTAGAGGTAGTCCGGGTAGAGCGGGATCAGGCAGTGATCCACTAGTAGGACACGGCTCAATGGTGCACACAGTTCGCAACATTATGCACAGGTCCTGCAGGGGACATGGCTCACGAGCTAGCCAGGGTGAGCACAAGACTGGGACAGTATCAGACATTATATGAGCAGGCAGTGCCACCTGAGCGACGGGATCCTACCTTGTCATGGTCACAGACAAGGACAGGCAGTGGCCACAGATCAAGCAATGCTAGTGGCAGCAGGAGTCATACCAGCGTCAGAGGGTCTACCTCGATAGGGCACACATCAGGGCATAGGTCACATCACTCACGCCGGCACACCCCGAGTCACCATTCGGGTCACAGTCATGGGTCGACTTGTTCAGTGCAGAGGTTAGTACAGGGACAACCACCAGTTCTTGATCCATCTACTTCGCAGTGTCAGGCAGCAGTGACATCACCGATGTTCATTACCGTGGAGATGAGACCTTCATTCTCAGTTCCACCGGTAGCACAGACAGAGGCTGCTACAGGTTCACCTACGATTTCAGTACCAATGACAGAGCTTTCGCCCCAAAACTCTTTGCCACGCGGGGATGATGAGATTCTACCCTAGGGGGCATTTTGTTATTATGACACACCATGTATAGATTATTGAGCCTGCGAGCTCCATTTTTGGGATACCTCCTGACTTTATCCTGTGACATTGTACCTTTTTGAGATGATACTATATGATGATGCAGTTTTGATGCAGCCTACATGTGTGTTATGTGATGTTCTTTGATTTATGCATATGATGTGATGTCCTATGTATGATGCTTAATTTATGATGCCATGTATGTCCTATGATGTATACTTATGATTATGATGCCATGATAATGTAGTGCTTACTTATATGAGATGATGATGATGATTATGTTAATGCACTTTTTGTGATTATGTAAATGCTATGGATGATGTATGTATGGACCTAATGCAATGTTTATATGATCATGTATGCACTTATGTTTTTTGTATGTCACAAGATATCATCAAGAGATGAACGAAAGAGGAGGACCAGACCGATGATAGAAGATGATGAGACTGTTAAGAGAAAATGACCAGACCGAAGAAGAGGAGATGACCAGACCGAAGAAAATGCATGTTAATTCCTAGACCAAATCCTTCAAAACATTGCCATAGGACTTTAATATTTATTGCTCTTAATCATCATTTGGAAAACTGTTGTAATGGCCAACAAACACCATGATATGACATAGATCAAGGTGTGCAAGGTCGTACCATTACGTAATACAAGCAGTCACAGACAAGGATGATCATGACTCATACTAAGAGTGTGATTGCCCCAGTATTTTTGTCATAATCAACCACAAGCAGAAAAAGATAAAATGACAAATCATGAAACGTCATTGCTTCTCTAAATCCTGTTTCCAGGACATCCTTGAGAAACTAGCAACTTGATTGTCAAAATACAAAATAAAGCCCTTATCATGATACATCGTTGTTTTTCTAAACCCCAGAATTAGGACCTTGCTAAGAAACTAGTAGTCATGCATGTCAATCGTCATGATACGTTGCTGCTTCTCTAAATCCTGTTAGTGGGATCTCGCTGAAAAACTAATAACATGATAAAAATCCAAAAGACAAGTGTCAAATGTTTGCCAAGTGCATCTGGATATCTATTGCTCTGATGTCAAGATGCCATGTTTGATATTGTCAAGATGCTGAAATGTTTAAAGTTTTTATGATGTTTAGATGAAAAATGTCGAGAATTGGTGAATTCAGGAAGGACACATCCTGGATAATGCCGATGTCGAGAGGATTTGATCCCTAATAGTCGGAAGGGGGTCCTCGAAATGATGATGATGCCTAGGAAGGACACATCCTAAGGCATAGATGACAGAGTTGGTTCTTCAGAAGGACACATCTGAGGAATACTGATGTCATGAGGAGTGATCCTTAGATGTCAAGAGGATCGCTCAAAATGTCAAATGACGATGACAATTCCTGGGAAAGACACATCCTAAGGCATTAATGACAGAGGTTATCATTTACAAGGACACATCCGAAGAATAACCAGGGGTTGTTAGTTTGATAGGTTATCATGATTTGACTTGTTTTGACTGAGTTTGACTCGTGCTGACCAGATGTCACTATTGTCATAATGATATGTGTCGATGGGATTGTCATGTTGTGATAATGATTGCCAAAATTTTCTTGATGAGTTTTGTTCATTTGGGAAAGATTCGTGTTGTCTTGAAGACTTTTTGATGTGTGTGCCAGTGTGATGTCATGAACCCTAATGGATTGACCTAGTGTAGCCTCAGGGGCTCATCGATAGATGGCCTTTCCTACGTCATACACTCAGAGACCTCATAGTTCGACACGACCAATGACTTTGTCTTGATGACCAAAGATTGCGTCATGATTTTATTTTGACAAACCTAAAAGGACTGACCCAATGTCTCAGGGACTCAAATGTGAGTCTTTCCTACGTAGCAAATGCGCAGAGACAATGTAGTTCAAACAAATGACAAAGATTTGACCGATTGACAGGATAGATTTGACCAGAGATGATCCTATGTTTGACATTTTGTTGTTGTTTTCTTTAGGACATATTTCAATTTCTAGGTCTTTTTGCAGGACATTTTGTGATGTTTAGGTCTTTTTTCAGGACATTTGATGATGTTTTTGTCTTCTTTTTTCAGGACATTTTCAATGTTTAGGTCTTTTTTCAGGACATTTTCAATGTTTAGGTCTTTTTTCAGGACATTTTCAATGTTTTCCAAATCCGTATGTGACATCCACTGCAGTTATATGATACAAATTTTTCCCCCAGTCAGGTCCAAGACTTAGCCAACTTTAAGGAATATGGATGGGATGCTACTGGTTTACTAGATGGTCAGTCGTTAGGACTCGATGTCAACCGTTTATCGACCATGAAAGGAAGGGTATAATGTCATGTCGACTGGCGTGATGATGGCATGAGATGTCCTCCATCCTAAGCAAAGGTAGACAAAGTGACAGTAGATGGCAGAGCAATGATTGATTATGCATGGTGCCTATTTGCCAAGTTTTCGCCATGGTACCTATCCAAAGTGTCTGTTTCCCAGGTTTTCACTGTTGGAAAAAAAATTTCTCTTTACTATTTTGTCATTTTTCTTATTTTTTTGTTGTTGCCAAGATGCCTGTTTGCTAGGTTTTCATCAAGGCAACGATTTTTTTATCTTTTTCTATTTTTTTGTATTTTTGCCGCTCTTAGCTTGATCTCCTAATGCTATGCGTAGAACTTCTAGAGATGTAGACTATTGATGGACTCTGTCAATTGTTCTCCATCTGGATTCGCTAGCTGATAGGCTCCAGAACCAAAAGAAGAGATGATGACATAAGGACCTAACCAGTTTGGTTCAAACTTTCCTGGCTTTTCTCTATCAGCTTGGTTTTTAGGGTTCTGCATTATGACTAAGTCACCAATGTAAAATTTCCTGACCATGACCCTCTTATTGTAACTGCGACAGAGACGATTCTGATACGCTTGTAGGTGGTTCAAGGAATTTTGTCTTCTTTCTTCCAGCATTTCCAGCTCATGCAGGCATGATTGACTATACTCCTCTTCATCCATCAAACCCTTCAGGGAGACTCGTAACGAAGGAATTTCAACCTCAATGGGTAAGATTGCCTCAACACCATAGACTAGGGAAAATGGAGTGGCCCCTATAGGCATACGAATGCTAGTGTGGTAAGCCCACATAGCAAGATTGAGTTGTATGTGCCAATCACGACCAGCATCATTGACTATCTTTTTGAGGATTTTAACAATGGTTTTATTCGACGCCTTAGCTTGACCGTTTCCTTGTGGGTAATATGGAGATGAAAAATGGTGTTAGATGTGAAATCGCTCACATAACTCACGAATGTCCTGGTTTTTAAACGGACGTCTGTTGTCATTGATGATGGATTGCGGAAGGCCATACTGGAAAATAATGTAGTTAAGGATGAACTTGGATATTTGTTTGCCAGTAATATATGTCAATGGGATGGCTTCAATCCACTTTGTAAAATACTCAGTGGTGGTGATAATGAACTTATGGCCATTGGATGAGGTTGGATGGATCTTACCCACGAGGTCGAGTCCCCATTAAGCGAAGGGCCAAGGAGAGATGATCGGCCAAAGTTCCTATGCGGGAGCATGGATCAAATCACTGTAAATTTGACATTTGTGACAAGTCTTGACATATTCTAATGCATCCTTTTCAATGGTTGGCCAATAGTATCCAAGTCGCGTTATCTTCTTAGCTAGAGTAGGACCACTCGAATGAGATCCGCATATACCGTCATGTACTTTGCGTAAGGTTGTACCCACTTCGTTAGTGTCGAGACATCTAAGGAGGGTATTGTCAAAGCTACGGCGGTAAAGGGTGTCACTGACGATGGCATATCTCGCAGCTTTTCTAATGAAGGACTTCTTTTGGTTATTGGATAGGTTGGGTGGAAGGGTTTGGGACTTAAGATAGTCGTGAATGTCTTGATACCAGGGAGAGTTGGGACCAACAATTTTGCATACCATTTCTAATTCTGGAATGTCATACACAGGAACCAACAATTATTCTATGAGAAACTCCAACTGTGGCAAATTGCTTGGGATGTCAAGGAGAGAGCCTATTGTAGCCATTGCATCCGCTGCTTTGTTCTGTGTTCTTGGAACTTGTTCAAAATTTACCATATGAAAGTACGTTTGGAAACTGTCAACCATTCGCTTATAGGGCATCAACTTCTCATCTTTTGTGTCATAGTCATCATTAACCTAGTTGATGACAAGCTGTGAATCTCCATAGACATGTAGTGCTCTAATGTTCCATTTTATTGCCATTCTTAGACTTGTAACCAATGCCTCATATTCTGCCACATTGTTCATGCATGGGAATGCAATGCGGAAAGACTTAGGAATGGAGTCTCCTTGAGGGGTGATAAACAAGATTCCTGCCCCTGAGCCATGATTTGTGTGTGATCCGTCAAAATAGAGTCGCCAAGGTACCTTAGGTTCTGTATGGAATATCGACTCATCTGGAAAATCTGCCACTAGCGGGTGATCACTTTGCAAAGGTGCGTATGCCAGTTGGTCTGCAATGACATATCCTTTTATCGCCTTTCTTTCCACATACTGAATATCATATTCACTTAGAATCATGACCCATTTTTCCAGACGGCCTGTCAATGCTGCCCTGCTCAACAAATATTTTAGGGGGTCAATCTTTGCTATCAGCTACGTCTGATGGCTTAGCATGTAATGCCTTAGTTTTTGTGCTGCAAAGATCACGACCAGGCAAGCTCGTTCAATTGGTGTGTAGTTCAACTCATACCCGACCAACGTCTGACTAATATAGTATATAGCTCTTTCTTTTTCTTCTTGGTCGTTTTGTGCTAATAATGCCCCCAGTGCTGAACTAGTTGTCGAGATGTATAGGATCAATGGCTTTCCATGAATGGGAGGCATGAGAACCGGCATTGACAGTAGGTAGTCTTTGATTTGCTAAAAGGCTTCTTGACATTTGTCTATCCACACAAAGGAAATAGCCTTGCGCAACAGGTATTGGAATGGGTGGCACTTGTCATCCAATTGGGCTATGAAGCACCAAATAGATTGTACCCTGCCTTGTAGAGTTCTGAGTTCACTGATTCCTCTGGGAGGGGGCATGTCTATGATGGCTTTGACTTTTGCTAGATCAACCTCAATGCCTCTTTGAGAAACTATGTAGCCCAAGAGTTTAGCTGATGTTACACTGAAGACACATTTCTCAGGATTTAGTCGAAGTTTGTATTCTTGCAATCGTTTGAAAATTATGTCTAAAACCCTGAGGTGATCTTTCCTAGTTGCTGATTTAGCCAATAAGTCATCTACATAATCTTCCATTATTTTATGCATCATGTCATAGAAAATTGTAGTCATAGCCCTTTGATATGTGGCACCTATATTTTTGAGACCGAAGGGCATGACATTCCAACAGTATGTTCCCCATGGGCAAGTAAATGTTGTTTTGTGTTGGTCTTCTAGGGTAATGCGAATCTGATTATAGCCGAAGAAACCATCCATGAGGGATAGCATCTCATATCCTGCTGTAAGGTCAACTATGATGTCAATGTTGGGTAAAGGAAAGTCATCCTTTGGGCATGCCTTATTTAGATCTCTAAAATATGTGCAGACGCAGATCAACCCATTTGGTTTTGTTACCGGCACCAAGTTAGATATCCATTCTGCATAGTCAATCGACTAGATGAATCCAGCATCTAGAAGTTTCTTCAACTCTGCCTTGACCAATAGAGTGACTTGAGGGTGCATTTTGTGTAACTTCTGCTTGACTGGTTTGACATTAGGCAATAGTGGTAGATGGTGCAGGACCAGTTCTGGGTCTAATCCTGGCATGTCTGTGTAGGACCATGTGAAGTTTATTTTATGTTTAGCAAAGAATTTATGAAATTCTAGTCTCTCTTCTTCAGTCAATGATGCAGCAAAGAGAACCATTTTGGGGTCTTCTTCTGTCGATATGTTATCTTCTATGGTATCCTCTACCAGCATAGCTAACTTCTCTTGTTGCACAGGAAGAAAATCCAGTCCTCCATCTTTGGGTGCCTCAGAGAGGTTTTCACTCATAGATACCTCCTTTTTTTTTACTATTTTGTTGTCAAAAGGTGCCTTTCAGTTTTCACCTAGAGACGTTTCATTTTTTATTTTATTTTTACTTTTACTTTTGCGACTAGAGGATGGAGCAGTCTCGTTGAAGTATGTCGTACAATCCAAATCAATAGAAAATCCCGCCTTGTGGTCACCATTAGGTATGTCTTCGCGTAATCCCATAAATTCTGCAATTGCCTCATCATTTTGAAACATATCCAGGACTGGCAGGCCTTGTTGGTCCCAATCGACTAGTTGAGGATAAACTAGGGAAATTCCATCGTCAGTGTTGGTGAACTGTGGGGAGGATGCAGAAAGCATGCAGATGGATTCAGTGATATTGTAGATGAGGTTATCATGATCCAACTCCACATCGGATTCTATCCAATAATCCCCTTCGCTTGTCTCATATTCGTTGTCGAAATAAGGGGTGAAGGACCTAGAGTCATGATTATCAATGTCATTTGGTAGTTCAAATGGGTTGGACTGATAGGATTCAGATAATGGGATTTGTAAATCATGGGGGATGGTAATGGGAGTTTTACTATTGGGTGCCTGATCAATTTTAAATGTTTGCCAAAATCTTTGTTCAGAGGTCAGTTCCCCTTCTTCAACAAACAAATCATCTGGGCAACAGTCACTTAGGGATCGTTCTGAGCCAAATTCCCACTCTTGGGATTTAGTTTTGGTGAGGGTCTCCCTAGTTGTCTCGACACTATCCAAAGCATGTACTCACTCACTTGAAAGTCCAAAGGTACGTCGATCGTCATGGTCGGGCAATCCAAACCCTAATCCAAGATACTTTGGTATTTTGAAAGGTTCAATGGGCTCCCTTCATCTTGCTTTATTTCTGCCTAGGCCACTAGTACCATTGTAGCCCTTAGCCTTCATTATATCATAACCCTTGCCATATTTTTGAACTGGTAATGGGGGTAGTGCGATAGTATCCTTATAGATCCATCCTGTGATGTCAGCAAGGTCTTCATTACTCATGTCCCCCCATTTGATGAAAACCATTCTTGGTGGAACCTTAAAAATAATTTGGGGTTCCATTCTAAAACATGGCCTACCATAGACCTTTGGCGACTTGGGTATTGTTGTTATGTTGTATGTTGTGTACAGTTTGAATTCTCCGTATCCGAGGTCCTGGATCTTGACAGTGGATTCAACCTTAGGGCTAGTTGAAGGTGGTGGTATGGCGGAAGACGTGGATGGAGTGGATGTGGAAGATGGCATGAGTGTGGATGGGTCGATGTATTTGGATGACGAGGAGCCAGGTGCTTCTCGGTTAATAGGTACTCAGTTTTCAGAGATACCCCTTAAGTTTGTACAATATTGGAAAGGGTCGGGGTCTCTGTATATGGTTAGTTCTGTGCCATGATCAAATGGAAACTTTAGGCATTGGTGATATGTGGATGGAACGGCTTTTAAGGCATGTATCCATGGACAACCGAGCAAGATATTGTATGGTAGTTCCAAATCCAGGACCTGGTAGGTCATGTCCACAATGATTGGTCCCACTCTAATAGGGAGCAAGATAACGCCATGTGAAGGGCGTTCTTTTTCATCATATGCTTTGATCACTATACTCTTTGTTGGGTCTACGCATGCATCGAAGAATCCTAGAGCCTTAAACAATTTGAGGGAGCATATGTTCAATCCTGCTCCGCCATCTACTAACACCCATCTGACTTTGTGTTTGTGGACAAATGTTTCAATATGCAAGGCATCGTTGTGGTTGGTTTTAGGTGATGAATAGTCTTGATCTGAGAAGGTGACATGGTGAGGGGTTGTGAGGTATCCCACCATGGTCTCAAATTGATTGACATCAATGTCCTTGGGGACCGACAACTCTTGCGGGGTTTTATCTAGTATATCCTTGTGCGCGGGAGAGATACGAAGCAGCTCAAGTATAGAGATTTGCGCAGGAGTCTTGCCTAGTTGGTCGATAAGGTTGAACTGACTTTTGGGTTGCCCCTGCTTTGTGGTCGGGGTGGGCTTTGACTGTTTAGCAGATGGGCCAGGTATGGTAATTTTGGGTTGCCTAGCGGGAGACGGACCAGCTATGGTGACCTTGCCACTTTGAGTAGTAGCATTACACTGAGGTGCTCTCTTGATTGTAATGGTGTTGATGTATTCGTCATCAATTCGTACATTATTTATAATTGGTCCACTAGAATAGTCATACTTGGCTCAGGCGAAGTTAGCTTGATTATTGTTTGTCTATGGACCTGAGGTGGAAGCATTATGAGAACCATGGTCCTGAAATGGGTTCTTATGGATAGTATGATCTGAATTGGAGGCGAATTGAGATCCGCCTACTTCAATGATGCGGCTTTCGATAAGATCTTGTACTAGGTTTTTCAATTGTCAACAGTTAGAGGTTTTATTTCCTTTTGTACAATGATAATCGCAGAATGCATTATCATCCCACCATGCTAGTTTGAATTGTCCTAGGTCATATGGTTTTGGTTCCTGAAGTGTGATGACGCCAGTTTGGATGCATTTCTTGAGGACTTCCTCAATGGGTTCACCCAAAGAAGTGTATGTGCGACCTCTAGGAAATTGTCTCATTTGACGGTATTGTCCCTAATTGTTTTGACCACTTTGGTTGTTTGAAGGGACATGGGGAGGAGGTGTCAATGTTGTTGTTGGTTTTTTTTGTTGTTGAACCCCTTTTAGGGCCAGTACAGGACCCACGATGTTTGCAGTCTTGGTGTCAACAACACCATCATTTGTAACGTGTTTATTTTTAACCCAATATTTGTTTTTGTTGGTGGGTGGATTGACATTTGTGTTTTTGGGACCGTATCTTAGTTCTCCCTTTGCGATAAGGGATTTCTCAATTTGGACCCCTTTTTCAACTAAGTCTGTGAATTTTGTGCAATAATGTACTTGCAATGCATATTTTAGGGGCCCAAGAAGTGTTTGCACGAACATGTCGACCTTTTCCCTTTCTAGTATATCAATATGACATCGACTAGCTAGACTTCTCCATTTCTAGAAGAATGGGATGAAAGTATCACCAGCATCCTCTTGCGTGAGATTGCACAAGCTAGTGATAGAGGTATCCATGTCAATGTTGTACGCGTAATTTTTTATGAATTTTATTTTAAGCTCATCCCATGATTGGATATCCTTTTGAGTGGAAAACCATTCAAGGACAGGACCTGCCAGACTTTTAGAGAAAAAGTCTCATCAAGTATGTTTGTTCATAAGAGATGTCCATACAATTAGTTGCAAACTCACGAACATGTTCAATGGGGTTTGTCTTGCCTCTATATTTTGTGAAATTGGGTGACACATATCCTGGAGGAAACAGAGGCATGTATAAGCTCATGTCGAATGGGTATACGTTTAGATCATATGATATTTCTAATTTCTTACTTGATACGTATATGTTTTGGATAGTTTTCTCTACATCCATCAATCATGTTTGTAAGGCATTCATAACAAGATCATTTGTGGTCCTGTGTGTTGGATCGCCTGGTATACCATAGGTCCCTGTTTGTTGTGCGTGAATATTGGTGAATTGTGGCGATATAGATTGTTGTGATATGTATGATGTGTGTGGATTGGTGTGTTGTTGGTACTGAAAGTTAGGGTTGGATGTATATTGGTGAGTATGAATGTGGGATGAGTAGGTTGGAATATGTCCCCCAGCCATTTGTGTTGATATTTGGGGAATATGGTGACCATGAACGTTTTGATTTATGAATGATGTCATGGGTTGTGTTTGTTGACTACCTTGTCTGAATTATTGATTTTGTGCAAGGGGAATGTTCGTATTGTGCCCTTGGGGTTTGATGGTATTTGATAGTGTTGACGTGTTTTCATTTTGTTGTTGTTCTTGGATGAATACATGTTGTTTTCTTCCCCCCAAAGGATTTTGCGAGATACCAATGAGAGGGTGTGTCGAAGGTGTACTCATGGTACTAGATGTGGTTGTTAAGGGGGGAGTGTTGTGACTTGATGATGTCCCTGTGACATTTACCGTTGCGGTAAAGAGAGAGTTTGAATAATTTTCCCATGTTGTCGAGGGACCATAGGTGGTTCCAGCCGATTGTGACAGTGTCGTGGATGTTGTGGGCATTGTGGATGATTGTGATCCTCCAATGGGTGTTGCGTTTATTGAGTTGGAGGTGTTTGGGACGTTGGGAGTAGCATGTACTGTCATTGTAGTGTCAAAGAAAGTATTGCTCATAGTGTTCGAGGGTTTTCCACTATTTGATATATTGTGCATGTTGTTGACATTAGGGCCTGGAGATGTTGATCTCAATGTGTCGATGTCGAATCCTTTAGGTAATTTGGCTCCTTGACTCAAGAGTATAGCCAAGTATCTGTCTCTGTCGCAAAGGACCATTGTTTCAACGAATTGAGATGCCTTTGGGTCTTGTGCCGCTACCTCTAAGTTTTCCTCAAGTATTTGACCGTATTCATCCTTACGTAAGAATGGTTCAAATGGAATGTTTGACGAGGATGGTGTTATCGTGAGAGGTTGGTCCTTTGTGTTGGAAAATGGATCGTCAAAAGTCCAATTTGGATCATATGTGGGATTGTTGACAGTGGACGTGGGGTCTTGTCGAAAGTTTTCCATTTGTCTCTTTTGTTTTTGGAGTCTAGTTTCCACCATAAAATGATATTGCTCATAAAGGAGATGACAACTAAATGCAAGGATGACACATGTGAAGTCTAAGTTCAAAATGACGACTAAAGTGTGTAATGTTTTTGGATTTTTGGGAATAAAATATGCAATGTCTAAACCTATAATGCAATTTAGGACAAGGATATCTAAGCACTTGTAAACTAACTTTTTATTTTCGATTTTGGTTACTAAAGGACTTTACTGAAAATAACAAGATGACAAGGCCAATATGACTAGTGAGTTTTCCTAACTAGACTTTTGAGTTGGAAAAAATCTCACAAAAAGGGACAATGACTGAAAAGGATAATGATGATGAAGTCCAAGATAACCTAGTTTCGAAAATAATGACATTTGCGAATTGGTGCTGAGATTTATCTAATCCAAAGTATGCAATGATTTGAAGCCTAGGGACAAACTAATGTCAAATGTATGCACCTAAAAATAATGAAGGGTAAAACCTATGGTAAAGAATGCAAACTAATGGACAAAATTTTTGAGCAATTTCAGAATTGGTTTCTGACAGGATTCCCTTGGAAACTGTGTTTGACAAAATATTGACAAAATGTGGCCTCAGATTTGGATCTGTTTCAAGGTTTGATTCATGACAGGAAAATGCGTCGTTTGAAGCTGCGAATGCATCACAGTTTTTCAAATGTGGGTTGTTTTTGCGATTGTGGATTTTGGACTGTCAGCTGCGACTCGATTTTTCATATGCAGCTCTATATTGTTCAGATGCATCGCGATGCATATAGATGTGGCATTTCAAATGTCAAATGTGGTTTAACAGAGCAATTGCGGTGCAGAAAATTGATTGTAGTTCAATAGATGCGACACAGTTTTGTTTAAAATTGATTTTCTTGTCGTTTTGATGGCAAGTTTGATTTGTTTGGTGTTGAATGTTTTGTTTAGAACTGTGATTAAACCAAAAATAACTTGACAAACATAGTGTTTTGAATGTAAGCAATCGTACATAAGACAAGTACAATCCTAAAAGGCCAATAGGCCAAGGGTTTGTATACTTGATATAGCCCACCTTTATACCCCAGATTGGTGATAAACACCTTTCCTTCTCGAGAGCGGATAGCTTAGAATTTTGGTGGCATTGGCTCCCCTCCACGGCTCATTAACGTCATTCGAGCACACCAAATTCAGATTCTTTGGGTAATGACATCCCAAGAATTGCTATCTCTACTCAAGGGGATCAGTAGTGAGTATCTTCGGGCATGATACTATACCCTGCACTATATCAAGCAATAGCCAATAGAACGGTTGGACACTAAGACAAGAGGTGTTTAATTTAGGCATTACGCTCAGGCATGATCCATGCAGTAAAAGTCCCCTTCGATCCATCTCGTCGGAACCACACTCGTGATTCTTGGGCTTTCCCAAAGAACCCACTTTTATATACCGGCTGGAAGTCCCTCGGTGTCAGGGTGCTACCGGTCTGAGTCGTCCTGGGGTGAGTAATTTTTCCCACCAGAACATTCCCAAGTTCTAGAGTTAGTAATCGTTTCTCTTACACCCAAGATTGCACAAGTGCGCAAGGGGAGAGGATACTTCGATTACCAAATGGTGAGGGTGACGCAAAATAAGATGGGTCTGGTTTTCTGATCACCTAGTTTTCACAGGGTGAGAGCATATTCACCTACCACCTTCAAGCACAATCAAACAGAATCAAACATGCATCCATTTTAAAAGCACCAAATGAAGTGTTTTCTACACTAGAAATCGCAAACATGTTGTTTGAGAAATGAGTCTTTGACAAGCGTAGCTACAAAACCACAAGTTAGCAGTTTCATTCACCAGTCTTGGACCCACGAAACGTAACCACCACACACTGCGAAAAATGATTAGTAACACAACAGCCCCTACTGGGCAGAATGCAGAAAATAAAACCAGAGTGCTAAAAAAAATACAAAGAACAAAAAAACCTCAAAAATCTGAATGCAAATGAGAAAAAAGAACTTTACCAGGCAAATGCGTCACGACAGAGTGAATGCGTCGCTTGGTTCGTCAAATGCGGCTCAGTATTTCAACTTTGGCTTTCCAGACTACGATTGTGGCTTGACAGAGCAATTGCGGTGTTTGGGTCTTCTAATGCATCGTGACGCATACGATGTGTCACGATTTTAAAAAAAGACCGCGTCACTCTGTACCTGTACCTGCAAAAATGATAGAAAATACATGAAAACCGTACTGAAATAATAGAAAATAACAGAGTCGTGTTCACGTCGGGTTCACCAATGTAACTAAGGGTAAAATTCAGGTTAGATAATAGATAATCAATTGAAATCATATGAAATAAACCCAAAGAGATATGAAGCAAAATGAAAACAATAAATAACGAAACGATTATACCAGATTTGCGAAGCTTCCATGAATCACCTCCATAGCACCTTCTAATTTGCAGCGTATGATTTGATGCCCTCAAATCGAGTGTGTGAGCAATTTGACTATGCCATTGTCCTATGCAAGTTTTGAAGGATTTAAGTAAAATTATGCCTATGCCTATGACAAATGATAAATGATAAATGACTATAATGCCTATAATAATGAAGTGGTGGATCCTAAATTATGAGAAAAATTAACATTTTATAGAAAACGCAATTTTGAATGAATGGACAAGATCGACTCTTGACAGAAACCTAAAATCAGAGGACAAGATTAAATCTGATAATCCCTAATTAGGGTTAGGGAAAAATCCTTAAATGAGTGATCAAGATGTCATTTGAGAAAATCGAATCGGCGGTGGAGAAAAGATGAGATAATTAATTTTGAAAATAAAGATTTTTGAAAATGAAGAAGATAAAGACTGACTGATTTGTGAGATTCAAAAAATCAAGAAGATAAGAGTTGGACTGAAGATCAAATTTGGAAAAATCAAGAATCTGCTTGCTTTATTTGATTTTTGGAAGAAAGCTACCATTTTGAATTAAAGTAATTCAAAATATGGATTTTGTGAGACAATAAATAATCTTTTTCAGATTATTTACCCAAAATGAAGTGTCAATTAAGATTGTGATGACATTTTAAATAATTTCATTTATTTAAAATTAGAGGAATATTAATTTTGACAATTGAATAATTAAGATAATTATTTAATTTAGCAGATATGATTTAATAATTAAATAAATCGATTCATTCATTTAATTATGACAATTAGTGACATATTAAATAAATAAATGAAACTTATTTATTTAATAATCAGAAAGAAATAACTGAAGAAGGGTGATTAAATAAATTTAGAAACTTATTTAATTAGAGGAAGACTTAGATAATTAATGACGTATTTAATAAATAAATAAAATTTATTTATTTAATAATCATGAAGAATAAATGGACATGAATTAATTAAATAATTATGAATTATTTAATCAATAGTTGAATGTGGACCAAAGACATAATTAAATGACTTAATTATGCTAGGATGAAAGTGGTAAAAATGAAGCTTGTAGGCCTAGGTCATTTTTAAGTGTCTACATGAACATCCCATTCCTAGTACGTAATCCCAAATGATAGTGAAACCAATAGTGTAAACAGTGGCTACTTACACTACTTTGGAAAAAATTCCATTACCCTTAACTTACATGTTCACTCACCTTCCTAGCTCGATTTGGTTTATAATGACCATTATACTCTATATCTAGGTTACCCCCTTTCCCAAAAATCTAATCAATCCCAGGAATAACCCCCACATAATCATCCCATAACAATACAACTATACTATCAAATTTTTTATACAACATCTTGCATAATGCTACATACATCTAACATAGACTCCCTTCATAAAGAGAAAATATATATACATAGTATAACTAAATTACACTCAAATAAACTCCCATATATAGGGTGCATAAGGACATAATCAACAAGATAGGTTATACAACATATTTCATAACCATGAAACAAGAAATCTCAAACAAACACTAAATCATACTCAAAAATACTCTTTTCCCAACATAGTAGACAAACTAAATTATCCTTTCCAACATAAAGACCAAGGTATAGAAACTAGCATGTTTGTATGAGATCCAATTGATTAAACTCCTTCCTAGTATGAATCCTCAAATTGATTGACACCTTATCCAAGTTCCACTTGACTATCCTCTTCTAACTTCTCAAAAAATCTCATAATGAACACAAATGCAAAATACCAAAATAACTCTTATCTCACAAGCTTTCAAACTCATAGCAAAAATAACATCAAGATATTCAAAAAGATAAGTGTAGCATTTGGTAGAATTGGAACCTCTATTTATACTAACTTGTGAGCAAAGGAAGGCTACAAACAAGAAAGTATCTCTTCCACATTTCTTCTCCATGCAATGACTCACTCAAAGGTTTGCAACACATGACAGTTTCATGGCTGATTTGACTTAGTATTTGGGACAACAAACAGATAACAGGTTTCCTAATTCAAATTCCATTTCAAAATGATGCCAAGTTTGCACTTGACTAGTTCAAAACACTATTTACAAGCTTATTCAAATTCATAGACTTCTTTTGCATTACAACCTCTACTAAATATGGCGCCACCTCTATGATTTGGTGCCACCTTCACAAGTGCTTCCTGCTACCTTATTATTTGCTTCACATAGCATTCACTTCACTGCTTAAGCGTTTAACACAGTTGCAATACTTCTTACGTGATTATGCTTTAATGTTTAATTTGGTCAAGTTTACTTTATGTGCTGGTATATCTACCACTTGAAGTTGTGCTTTAAGCTTCTTGCACCCCATGTTATATCATATGCTTTGCTGCATATTACTAGCAACAATAATTAACGCTATTTTATGAGCTTTATGGTTTATATTAATAATTTCAATTCTCATATATATATTATATATTTTTATATATATTATATATATGTATATATATACATTCAATAGTATGTATATATATATATATTTCATGAGGTCTACCAAATACATCAACATACATATTTATATAATATATAATAAAGAATAGTATTATGCATTTACATATATATATTTATATATTTTTAAATATATATATGTCATTATAACACTACACATATATATATTAATATACCACATATACATATATACATAATCCTATTTCATTATCTTCATTAAATACTCATACATGCAATCCCATTGATCAACATACATACATGGGATATATATATATATATATATATATATATATATATGTCAATTTAGTCCAATTGGTATCCCAATGCATACGATTGATCTGTCCATGAGCATGCATAGGTACGTCTACCTATGTATACTCGTGTACGTATTCAATCACATGTATGAGTCAACCGTAGACATGTACACATATACATATATACATCTTATGCATATATCTCATCAATACCACAAAAAGCATACAAGGAAAGACTGACACAGGACATCTAGACTTCATCACAATTCTCAATCACATCATTCACAACAAAGGTTATTTACCTTTCCTAAAACTAACTTGACTCTCTATGACCAATTAGGATATGAGTGTGTGATTTCTCAGTTAGGCTCATTAAGGGTTATCAGACCAAGTTCTTCTCTTGAGTGATACTTCCCCTCTCTTCTAGAGGATCGAACCTATTCCTACACTCAACTTGGCACATCATAACCGTAGTTAGCCGAACAAAACATATTCTTATGCATCATACATTTCATAGTTAGAAACATTATAAAATATCAAAGCGCATCAATCAATCATTCATTCATTCATTCATTCAAGTTTCATTAAACATATATTCATATAAAGATTAATAAAACACATTCATGTAGAGATCCATAAAACACATTCATTTATTTAATCAATTTAACCAAAAAAGGTAATAGTAAATAGGTAATATTGCTCGAGGTGTAAACCATGACCAATTACTGATCATAATATCAATTGATGATATTGATTAACTTTAATGGATTTGAAGACACCTGGCATTTGAATTTTATCGATATGATGGTTATCGGTTTACACCATCGTCCGCTTTGTTTATTTTGCCCACCATCTTCATTTTGTTTACTGATCAACATATAGAAGATAGAGCTGACATTGCCGTAAGGCCGCCGCGATAGCTGAGAAATTTGTACAAGAAGTGCTGTGTTGTTAGTGGAACAGTTGAAGGTCATGAAGGTTTCCTTGGATCGGGCATACTGGCTGGATCAATCATTGTGGATTAAAGATTTTCTTGTTGAGTGTATGTAGTTTATCCACCAGAAGATTTAGAGGTCTACATGAAGTTTTGAGCAAGTTATGAAGATTTGTATTCTGACAGTTTTTTTGCTACTTCAGTTAGTGTTCTTGATTGAAGTTGTGATTCTAGTAATTTCAGTTGTTGTGGATGCTTCTCTAATGTTTCTTGATGCTTGTGGATTCTTCTAGATCATGCTCTATCTTTGTTGCATGTCCGCATTGATCGGTGTGTTCATGGTCGATGATTTTTCTCTTATGTGTTCAGGTTTTTATGTTCTTGGCCGACATGGTGGTTGTAACGTGTTGTGGATCCTTGGAGATTAAAATTTGAATGTTTGGTGCACTTGAGGATATTGTTTTGGGCCACAATATAATATTGGCTGATGGTGTTTGATTTGCATTGGAAATTTACTTGTAAATTTGGGTCGATGTTGTGCATATGTTTTATATTTCATATTATATTTTGGCCGACAAAGTTGTTGATGCAAATCCATGTTGTGGATATATAAGAGTTATTTTTTGAGCAAAGTTAAGTGTGCATAAGTGTGTGTGAGAGCAGAGGAAGAGAAAATGTGTGAATAGTGATCTAATCATTCAATTGCATAGCAAAGTGTGAAGAAGTTTGAGCGAAGTGTGAAGGAGTGTTTTTGTGCTTAACCGGAGCTGTAATTAGGCTTTTGTAGAAGCTATTTTCTCAATTCATACCCTGCGGATCTAATCTGAATTTTTGTAAGACAGTGTGTCTTCTTTGGGTAGTGAGTCATCTTGTATTTGAGCAGTTAGCTCTAGGAAGTGTGCCTGAATGCATGTGTATTCCCATTATTCTTCTTTATACTTTTAATAGGGTATAATATTGTGGACTGACATCCATCGTGGTTTTTCCCCTAATAGGGTTTCCACGTAAAAAATCTTGGTGTTCTCTATGTTTCTGATGTGTTGATGGTTTATGGTTTATTGTTCATTCATCAGATTTGTGACTAAGTTATGTTTGAAAAGTTTAAATATTCTATGACAACTGATTCACCCCCCCTCTCAATTGTCTATCCTTCTTTTTCCAACAATTGGTATAAGAGTAGGTTCCTCTGAAGAAGTTTAAAAGCTTGAGGTGATCTGAGATGGCCTCATACAAGAAGGATTGTCCTAGATTTGATGGAACAAATTACCCTCTATGGAAAGAAGGAATGGAATGTCATTTCAGGTGTATTGGTGAACCCTTCTGGAAGATTACAAAGAACAGATATGTTATTCCTCATAATGGTCCTTCCACTCCTGATGAGGTTAAAGAGGCTGAGACTAATATCAGGGCTATTGAAGCTTTGTTGAGTGCTCTAACAGATTAAGAAATGACAAATGTGATGGATCTTAAGATAGCTCATGAGATCTAGAAGAAGTTGGAGACTTTGTATGAAGGAGATGCAGTTGTGAAGGTTGCTAAGCTAACAAGTTTGAAAGCCAAGTACAAAACTTTGAAGATGGGTGAACATGAAAATATTTCTTCTTTTATGCAAAAAGTAAATGAACTTGTGATGGGTATTAGATGTGCCGCTGGTACCTTGGATGAACAAGAAATTGTAGCTAAAGTGCTCAAATCATTTCCTCCCTCTTACAAATCAAAGGCTCAGAATAGTGACAAATGTGACAAGAGATATGTTGATTGGTAAACTTGCTACTTTTGAGTTGAGTGAATTTGGTGATTCTTTCCCTAAGACTGAATCTGAATTTAAGGCTTTTGTATTTGGAAGAAACATGCAAAGATATGATCCAGGAGAAATTTCTAAAAATACATTCAAGAATGAGGAAGAGATGAAACAACTTGAAGAAGAAGAAAGAGAGGTAGAAGAGCTAGAAGTATTGATTGTGAAGAAAGAGGGCATAGGACAAGGTAAGTATAAAGGAAAAATGTCTATTAAATGTTTCTCTTGCAGCAAAATAGGTCATTTTGCTTCAAGGTGTCCTGAAAGAGTTTCTAGGTCCAAGCCTTACAAACCTAGATTTCAAAAGAAATGCTATTATGCTAAAGAAGGTGTGACTAATGAAGAATCTGATAAAGAAAATGGAAATGAAGATGAATGGGCTTTCATTGCTATCAAGGAAAATGGTCTAGTGGCTACTGAATCTGCTAATGTTGAGAAAGCTCTTGCATCTCAAATTGAAGAAAAATATGAGTGGGTTATTAACAGTAGATGCTCACATCATATGACTGGTGACAAAAGAAAATTTGTAAATCTAAAGAAATATGACAGTGGGGTTGTAAGATTCAGAGATAACAATGCTAGTGTGATTCATGGTAGAGGATCTATTTGTCTTGGTGGTAAACATAACACTAATGATGTCATTTATGTTGAAGGCTTGAAGCATAACCTGTTGAGTGTTGGATAGATGGTGGACGAGGGTTACAATCTTCAGTTCAAAAATGGAAGATGCAGGATACTTGGAAGTTCTGGAAATGAAATTGCTTTAGGTACAAAGACAAAAGGTAATATTTTTCACTTGAGTGTTGATGTAAGTTGTTTGATTTCTCAAATGGATGAAAGATGGTTATGGCATAGGAGGTTGTGTCATGTGAATTTCAATAACATTGTCAAGGTAAGCACCACTCAAGCAGTAAGAAATCTACCTAAGCTAGTAAATCCTACTAACACAATATGCAAGGAATGTTAGATGGGGAAATAGACTAGAGTTTCTTTTCAAAGCAAACAACATCATAGTAATGGAATACTAGAGCTGGTACATATTGATCTGTGTGGTCCCTCTAGAATCAAAATTCTACAAGGAGAAAGGTACTTTATGCTGCTTATTGATGATTACTCTAGGATGATATGGGTTGCTTTCTTAAGAGAAAAATGTGAAGCATTAGAGAAATTCAAAACTTTCAAAGCTATGGCAGAGAATGAGACAGGTTTGAACATCAAATGCCTAAGGTCAGACAGAGGTGGTGAGTTCACTTCCTGGGAGTTCAATTCTTTTTGTGAAGAGCATGGAATCAGAAGACAATTATCTACTCCCTAGACCCCTCAACAGAATGGAGTTGTAGAGAGAAAGAATAAAACATTTTTGGATGCTACTAGAACAATGATATTGGAAGGTAATGTGCCTCACATCTATTGGAGAGAAGTTGTAAATACTATTGTGTACACTCTAAACTGGGTAAATGCTAATGGTATGTCTAGTAAGACTCCTTTTGAGCTATGGTTTGGTTATAAGCTGACTGTTAAATATTTCAAGATCTTTGGAAGAAATTGTTATATTAAGAGAGATGAAGACATAGGAAAGTTTGATGCAAGGAGCGATGAAGGAATCTTTCTCGGTTACTCTACTAAAAGCAAGGCTTACCAGTGCTATAATAGAAGATTGAAGAAAATGGTTGAAAGTGCAAATGTCAGAGTTGATGAGGACTCTGCTAGATCATCTAGATATTGTGGATATGATTCAGATGACTAGTAAGATAATATAGACAAAGGGAAGAATTCTTAGACACAAAATCAAGCTCAATTTGTTGTGGTGAATCAAGAAAGTTGGGAAGGAGAGACAAGTGGAAGTGTAGAAAAAAGAATAGAAGAACCAGAAGTGCGAGAGAATTCTAAAATTCTGAGGTATGTAAAGCTAAATCATTCTGAAGATCAAATTATAGGAGATAAGAATAAAGGTGTGCAGACTAGATGAAGGATTGTAGAAGAGTATTGTCTGATTTCCAAGGCTGAGCCTAACAATGTCAATGAAGCCTATAATGATGAACACTGGATGGAAGCTATGAAGGAAGAATTGATCCAGATTGAAAAGAATGATACATGGATTCTTGTTCCCAGACCTAAAGACAAAAATGTGATTGGTACTAAGTGGGTCTTTTGAAATAAGCTGAATGAACAAGGTGAAGTGGTTTAGAATAAAGCAAGACTAGTATGTAAAGGGTATTCACAAATGGAAGGTATTGATTTTGAAGAAACCTTTTCTCTTGTTGCTAGAATTGAAGTTGTAAGGTTATTTCTTGCTTATTCCACATATAAGAACTATAAAGTCTATCAAATGGATGTGAATTCGGCATTTTTGAATGATGAGTTAGAAGAAGAGGTATATGTTGAATAGTCGAATGGATTTCAACTGACTGATAAGGAAGAAATGGTTTGTCGATTGAAGAAAGTGTTGCATGGACTCAAGCAAGCCCCCAAAGTTTAGTATGCTAGACTGGATAAATACTTAATAAAGCTTGGATTCAATAAAGGTACTACTGACAACAACTTGTATTTTACGTTGGATCATGATAAAGAGTTGATTATTGAAGTCTTTGTTGATGACATTATTTTTGGAGAAGATGATGATCTATGTATGTAGTTTGTTGATGAAATGAAAAGTGAATTTGAAATGAGTATGATTGGAGAAATGAAGTTATTTCTAGGATTACAAGTCACTCAGTTGGATAATGGGATTTTCATATCTTAGTCCAAATATGTAAGAGAATTGTTGAAGAAGTTTGGCATGGAAGACTCAAAGCTTGTTGGTACACCAATGGTAACCGGATGCAAGTTAACACAAAATGATGATTCTCCTAAGGAAAATCAAACAAGATACAGGTCAATTATTGGTGGATTGCTCTACTTAACTCATACCAGAATAGACATCATGAATGTTGCGTGTATGGTTGCTAGGTTTCAAGCTGATCCAAAAGAATCTCATGTGACTGTTGTAAAGAGAATTTTCAAATATCTGAAAGGAACAATTGATTTTGGGCTTTGGTATCCTAAAGATGATAATCTTATCTAAAGTGTCTATATTGATGCAGACTGGGTAGGAGATGTAGATGGCATGAAAAGAACTAGTGGTGGTGCCTTCTTCCTAGGGAAGAAGCTGGTGTCTTGGTTGAGTAAAAAGTAGAATTCCATTTCCCTATGTATTACTAAGGCGGAGTATATTATTGCTGCAAATATTTGTACTCAAGTGTTGTGGATGAAACAGATGATGAAAGATATCAGAGTTGTATATGATGAGCCTATGGCCATATACTATGACAACTCAAGTGCAATAAACATATCAAAGAATCTGGTGCTACACTCTAAGACCAAGCATATATCAATCAAGTTTCACTTTCTGAGGGAGAAAGTAAGTGAGAAAGAAGTCAGACTGGAGTATGTTCCTACCAAAGAATAGATTGCAGACATTTTCACCAAGCCTTTTCCAAAAGATACCTTTGAGTATCTCAAAGGGATGCTAGGGGTGATTACCCCTCCTGATATGAACTAGAAATGCATTGGTTTGCATCAATCCATGCACTTCATGATCATATTCTGATCCAGATTGATGTTATGGTGCCTTCTACTCAGGGGGAGTAGTCAGATGTGTAGATATGTGTTTCAGAGCTTGTATAGAAGAGGCCTTTTCCATTGATGTCAAAGGGGGAGAAGTGCAATGTGAAAAATATTTTTGGAAGAGAAGACTTGAGGAGAAGATTCAAAACCTAAGGAAGAATAAGTGTTGTTGTGTTGATGGTATTTTTCACATCATGTGTTTCCATCAATTCCAAAGGGGGAGATTGTTGGATGTTGTGGTTGTATTGCTAATATGTGGTTTTCATTGATGTCAACACTATTCGCATTGTTGTATTGAAGGTTGTATATGTTGAGGATATTGAGAAAATTGTAATAAGAAGTGCTACAGGTTGTCAGTGGAACAGTCAAGGTCATGAAGGTGTCTTGATTAGTACATTGTTAATCAATCATTTAGGATTCAAGGGTTTCTTTTTGAGTGTATCTAGTTTATCCACTAGAAGTTTTATAGGTTCGCATGAAGTTTTCAGCAAGTTATGAAGATTTGTATTCTGACAGATTTTCTACTACTTCAGTTAGTGTTCCTGACTAAAGTTAGTGTGATTCTAGTAATTTCGATTATTACAGATGCTTCTCTAATGTTTCTTGATGCTTGTGGATGCTTCTAGATAATTCTCTATCTTTGTTGCACATCTGCGTTGATCGGTGTGTTTGTGGTCGGTGTTTTTTCTCTTGTGCGTTTGGGTTTTTATGTTCTTGGCCAACATGGTGGTTGAAACGTGTTTTGGATCCTTGGAGATTAAAATTTGAATGTTTGGCATGCTCAAGGATGTTGTTTTGGGCCACAATATAATATTGGCCAATGGTGTTTGATTTGGATTGGAAATTTACTTGTAAATTTGGGCTGACATTGTGTATATGTTTTATATTTCATATTTTATTTTGGCCGACAAAGTTGTTGATGCAAATCCATGTTGCGGATATATAAGAGCGATTGTTTGAGAAAAGTGAAGTGTGCATAAGTGTGTGTGAGAGTAGAGGAAGAGAAAATGTGTGAATAGTGATCTAATCATTTGATTACAGAGCATAGTGTGAAGAAGTTTGAGCAAAGTATGAAGGAGTGTTTTTGTGTTTTACCAGAACTGTAATCAGGCTTTTGTAGAAGCTATTTTCTTAGTTCATACCCTATGGATCTAATCTGAATTTTGTAAGACAGTGTGTCTTCTTTGGGCAGTGAGCCCTCTTGTATTTGAGCAGTGAGCTCTAGGTAGTGTGCCTAAATGCATGTGCATTCCCATTATTCTTCTTTATAATTTTAATAGGGTATAATATTGTGGACTGACATCCTTCGTGGTTTTTCCCCTAATAGGGTTTTTACGTAAAAAATCTTGGTGTTCTTTGTGTTTCTGATGTGTTGATGGTTTATGGTTTATTTTTCATTCACTAGATCTGTGATTTAGTTAAGTTAAGTTTGAAAAGTTTAAATATTTTGTGACAACTAATTCACCCCCCCTCTCAATTCTCTATCCTTGTTTTTCCAACAAATAGTAGAAATTTCTCATGAAGAAAACAACTTTTATCATGAGGAATGTATGAAAAAGATATAGGATAACCCTTTAGAAATGCATTCAACTGTTGTTGAAGAGATTGTGCATGAGGGAAAATACAAAACAACAGCCTTGGTTGCAAGTGCAAAACAATCTAAATAAATTTATGATACTTTTGGTTTCCTTGATGACATTAGTTGATTAAATGCAAATAATGAAATTGTTGATATCACTAATACATTTTTATGGGAAGAGCATGTTGAAGTCTCCAAATCAGCGTCTAATGATGATCTCTTATCTCAATCTAGTGATGGTAGTTCAGATGGGTATTGGTTAGATTTCCAAACAGAGCCTATGGATAGGAATGTTCATGATGGTTTTAGTCTCTATGATTTGGAGAGTGATTTTTTTAGCGAATCAAACACTCATGAGGTGCATACTGAGCATACTCATTCAGTTAAAAAACCTTAGCTCCTAGATCCATGGGATTCAAGTTGTTGTCCACCTTCTAATCAGCCTACATACCATTTTGGTTCCTTGCACACAAATGGATTGGCAAGCATTTCCAACCCAACAATGGAGTACTTTTTGGTTGGAGTCGAATGGTAGAGATAACTCTGTCATTGGAGAAGTCCTTCCAACCATTTGCACACATATCTCTTACGTATTTAGGAGTTTTTCATTATGATAGTTGCTATCCTAGCATTACAACGTTGATTTTGGCAACATTGGTTAATGAGAAGATTGATTTTGTGTACTTGTAGGTTCTATGGAAGCAAGTTGTGGGAGATTTTTCAATCAAGTTTCAGTTATTTCTAACTTCCACATTGGTTAGTGTATACACCTAAAATCGGTCAAGACATTTAATTAATTAAATACAAGTTATTTAATTAATATTTCAACTACTTATAAATAAATTCTCAAATTATTTATATAGTTCATATCTTGTAATTCTCCAAATCTAAAATTGCATTCCTGTAATTTAATTAAATAAATGAATTTCTAAAGTTTGTTTTATTTAATTAATTCTCACTAATCCCAAATTTGGAATTCAAGCACATGTCTGCAACTTTTCATGCCACCTCACCAAGGTCACATGAAATTAAATAATTCTAATTTTTAATTAGAATTATCTTCAACAAATTTTCAAACACATGGCTTATTCCTCACACACTTCTTCAACAAACTTTCAAACACATGGTATTTTTCTCACACACTTGATTCCTCCATCCATTTGGCATGTTGTCTTTGGTCAAGGGATTCCTTCATCCATTTGGCATGTTGTTTTTTATCAAGGGAACATTCTTCTTGATCCTCTCCATCTCCACCGTTCATCCCTCTTGTTTGAATTTGGACCATTGATCGCTGCCACATCACAAGATGCTTGGAAAAGCCTATAAATACAACCCTTTTCCATAGTATTTTGCATCCCACATTCGACTAGAGTTATCGTGCAAGAATAGATTTGGAGCATTTGGAATCTATACTTAGAATCATGTTTTACTTTGTAGTTGCATATATAATCATGTTTTTCTTTATAGATGCATTTTAAATCATGTTTTGCTTTATAATTGCATTTTAGATTATCATATCACTAATCATTTGAGCATATGCAAAATCATTTTAACTTCTTATCACAACATTTGTATCACATAGTGTAGTAACATTATCCATTCATCATAATCTCCATTATCATAGCATCATAGCTTTCATCACATTAGTTTCATGTAGGAACTTAATTGGCTTGCATGTTGAATAGCATCTCATTTCTCAAGTTGTCATTTTAACAACCATAGTGCATATAAAAACTCTAAGAGCCAATATGGTTTAATAAATCCTTGAGAATAGAGAAAAATGGAACATTTTTAAAGATTTGTTTGCTGCAAATAGAGTAGTTCTTTGATTCAAATCTTTCATGTAATACGTATCATTGGTGTTTGTGTTGATTTACTAACAATTCCCACATTTCACACACACATAAATTGGCACCCATCATAGGGTTAGACCCAATTTCTAACAATTTTCTAGAAAATTTCATTTAAATAGGCTAGACGTGACGTTTTAGCACAACCATGAATTCTTTCAATGCATTCAAAAAATATTTCAACACATACAAATTTTGTTTTAGTGCATCTGACCAATCTTTCAGCGCATCCATGGTTTGTTACAGCGCATACGATCAATCTTTTGATGCATACATCAACTGTTTTAGCGCATATAGGGAGTATTTCAGCACATTCATCACCTCTTTTAGTGCATTCATCAATTATTTTAGCGCATTCATTAGTTCTTTTAGTGCATATATGAGTTCTTTTAGCACATAGGGTAGTTGTTTTAGCGCATTAAAATGATATTTTAGCACATTGGATGACTATTTTAGCGCATCTGGTTAAAATTACAAAATCTTAAAAATTCAAGAACTAATTGGTGTTTTCTACTTGTAGGTACTTTTATACGTTGGTCAAAGACAATCCTATCAAACTACTGATGATTTATACAAGGGTCAAAGTTATTTAATGCTTTCTTTTGATTAAGATAGGCATCTAACTTAATTAGAAGGTTAAATAATACCATGTCTTCCATGTTTGATGAATGGTAGGCATATGCTTTCCCCTTAACTGGGTGACCAAAAAGTCAGACCCATTCACTTTTATTTTATTTTATCCATAGAGGGTCTTCCTTGTTAAGATATGCATCTAGCTTAATTAGAAGGTTAAAGAACACCATGTCTTTCGTGCTTGATGAATGGTAGGCATATGCTCTCCCCTTAATTGGGTGACCAAAAAGTCAGACCCGTTCACTTTTATTTTATTTTATCCATAGAGGGTCTGCCTTGTGGGAAAAAGTAATCACCCAAGGGAACAACCCAACCGGTAACACGCTAAAGCCAAGCGACTTCCAATTGGGATATAAATGTGGGTACTTGAGGAAAGTTCAAGTATCATGAGGATTGTTCTGACAAGAAGGGAAGCAATGGTCTCTTGTCATATGGATGATCCCCCACGAACGGAATGCCTATACTAGAACCCTTTGTTGTAGTAAGGCCAAAATCCTTAATCTATTTGCTGGCATAAGAACGGTCATTCTGAAGTCATCCCACATTTTTGCGGCTTTTAGTAGAGATGAAAAGTATGTCATGGGAGATTCATGGGTATTGATGCTTGGCTGCCCCGAGAAGTGAGTGTCATGGAGGAGAGCTAGTGGGGTCAAGCATCTAATCATCCACTAAAAGTAGGTGCAGCTGGAGTAGAATCCAAGTGGGAATCCAGTGAATATTGTCTTACACAACCTTAGGTTGTACATGTTTGATGTGTTTTACCAATGTGTTTTCAAACAAATTTCAAACAAAACATCACACAACAGAAGTGAAAACCTTGATTCAAAAAATCATCCATTTGAACACTTGATTCTTGCAACTTACAAGCTAGAAACCAAGAAAAATCCATTGTTCAACAAATTACACCTTGGTAACATCTAGATTCATGAATTAAAAATAAGACAGACTGCCAAAACATTGAATTTTTCTAGAATAGCACATGTGTCCTTTGTTCTAGTGCATCCAACCATTTTTATAGCGTGTCTGTACAGTCTTTTAGCGCATTGAACCTCTATTTTAGCGCATATAGTCAATATTATAGCACATCTGTGCACTCTTACAGTGCATCCATATTCTATTCCAATGCATGTAGGAATTTTTATAGCGCATTTGAGAATTTTCCCAACGCATTCACTCTCTATTATAGCACATCCACTACATATTTTAGTGCATCAACCCTCTGTTCTAGCGCATTTAGGCAATCTTATAGCGCATCTCTGAAATTTTCTAGTGTGTCGACTCTCTGTTCTAGTGCATCTATCAAATCTTTTAGCACATCTAGGTTATGTTTTAGCGCATCCATTAAACGCAAAACCCGAGAGTTAAATTCATCCCCTATTTCACAGTTTGAGCCAAAATTTGGAATCTTTTTCAATCTAGAATCCTTCCTCAAATACCACAGAGTCTAAACTTGTCAAAACTAACCTCTACAAGTGGAATTCTCCTAATTAAACCTATATCTAAACATCTCAAAGGGACTAAATCATCAAACCTATCACATCTTTGATTGTTAAGCCTAGTTTCATCATCAAGATTTATCATCCTTTCATCATGAAACGAAGTTGTATAATCAAATAAAACTTAGTCTCAGCAATAGAATTTCTCATTCGATTTGACTTAGTTGTAATCCTTGGCACTATTCCAAATAAAGATCAAAGTTTAGCCGAAGTATAAAACTTGTATGCCTATCCAAACAAGGTTACAAAAATAGAAACTCAAGGAAAAAGAACAGGAATCACAAAACATCGAAATGCAAAACATTGAAACTCAAAGCCTCAAAACTCCAAACATTGAGACTCAAAACACCAAAAATCAAAACAATGAAACGCAAAACACCATGGCTAAAGATAAAGAATATCCTTTCCATGGAATCCACAACAATGAAGGGGAAGAAATAACCGAGGAATATATCCAACATGCTGAAAAGATCCGAATTTCCACAAATGCTTAGAAAATATTTTCGAAAGAAATGGGGAAAAATACCTCCTAATGTTGGCTAAACACAAGGTCAAATTGCTTGAGGAATTTGACATTAATCAATTAAAAGCACCTCTCAAACAACCTAAAAAAGAAATAGAACAAGTGATTTCCCTAACTCATCAAATGAAGAAACTTCAACAACAAGTTATTGACATGCAAAGGGGAGCATCAAAATGATATTTGATCCAAGACATTTGTCCATATCCTTTTGATCAAGATATCCATATAATCCCTTTTCCCAAACATTGCGAATTCCCAAAGTCCGACAAATACAATGGGAAAATAGATCCAATTGATCATGTGAGGGAATTTAGAGCCATGAGTCTTGAATTTTCTCATGAAGAAACTTATTTGATGAGGTTATTCCCCAGAAGTCTAGGTGGACAATGCCTTGAATGGTTTTCCAAACTCGCACCACCAATAAAAACCTTTGAAGAATTGGTCAACAAATTCATCACCCAATATTCTTATAACATTCAACATGACATAACAATGAAGGACCTTTGCAACTTGAAACAGAAAAAGGGTGAATCATTCCTCATATTCTTGTAAAAATTGAGAAGGTTATTCGTAAGATATTCTCATCCTATACCTAAAAAAGAAAAGATGGAAATATTTATTGATAACCTAAAGATGAGCTACATGTTGGAATTGCAATGTCCACCCACATTTGAAAATTTGATTGAAAATGGGATTAAAATCGAAGAAGCTTTGGTCAAAAGAGGAGTCATAAAAATTTACAATGACAATAACACATCAAACTCCTCTAACAATTACAACAACAATGACAAACCAAAGTTTTGGAAATGAAACAAGAATGTGGGTAACAACGATGGCACAACTAAAAACCAAGATACAAAACCTGTATTCAACTTTATAGCAGTAGTCACCAAAACCAATCAAAACAATAATCCACCCAACAACTAAAACAACAACCAAAATTTCAACCAAAGTAACAATCAAGGTAATGTTGGATCAAGAATGCCATCATATCGTACATCCTCCAATCGAAGAAGGTTCACACCTTTGGTACAATCATCAGAATCAGCACTAAAGGAACTTCTTGAAGCAAAGGTCATAACATTACCAGAGGAAAGGAATTGAGAACCACAAGTTAAGCCTCCATGGTGGAACGATGCACATTTTTGTGATTTTCATCAAAACAAAGGGCATAAAACCAATGATTGCATGCAATTGAAGCACTTGATACAAGACTTGATTGACAACAAGACCATATTTGTAGAAGGAATCCAAACAAACAATGATCATGTAGTGTTTAAGAACCCTCTAACAAACTATGAAAAGGGGGAGTCCTCGTCATCGAACACCAAAGGAAAAAATGTGAACTATGTTTATGACACCACTATTCTCCATATTGAGGTGGTTGATGATCAAACCCATGACAAACCAAATCTTACTGCAATTGATGACCTAATAAATGAAAACATCATTGAACATCAACAAAACATCATTGCAACTAAAAATCATCACCACGATATTGACACCACCTCACGTCAAATCAATGACCTTGTGCTAATAAATCTGATCTCCAACATCACTGTAAGTGACAATCAAATCAATTTCATCAAAATAAGAGAGAAACAAGATAATTCACTGATCAATGCAATAAAAAGATGACAAGCCAAGGTAACATTGAAAGGAGCTACCCCTTCCTTGTCCAAAGAAACTACTGTTGTCCCTACAACTCACTATAACATCGTTGATCAGTTACAGAAAATACCCACTCAAATATCCATATTAGAGCTTCTAAAGATTTCACCTGCTTACAAGGAAATCTTAGAACAAGCTCTAGTCAACACCATGGTACTAAACAATTTGGAATTTTTCCAATTTCAGACTATGGTGGGACATTTGACTGCACTGCACTACTTATCATTTTCCGAACACAATGATGTATCCATCACCCATCTCCACAACATTGCTCTCCACATCTAGGTCTTAATCCACAAACACCATGTTAAACGTGTTCTAATAGATGGAGGAGCTGGCTTAAATATCTGTACTCTAAAAATTGTCTGTGCAATCAGATATTCTAAAAATGTTATCGATCCTAGAAGGAAAATCACAATAAAAGCATATGATGATAAAGAAAGATCCTCCCAAGGATTAATTGTCCTGCCAATTCAAGTAGGACTAGTTGTCAAAGATATAGTATTCCAAGTTTTGGACAAAGAATTGACATACAACATACTCTTGGGACATCTATGGATCCATGAGATGCAAGCTATACCATCTACATATCACGAATGTTTGAAATTTTCTTTTAATAGACAATAGATCACTATTGCTATTGATTCCAACAACCCCCAATACTACAACACACTCAGAACAAACCAGGACAATTTTTTTCCACACAACAGGGAAGCTACAACTCCTAGTCCATCTAACTATGAAAAACAACTAAATGCTTTGTCAAAGTGGTTGGAGAAAAAGGACCAATCAAAAGATAAGGGTATCAGTGATTCTACTCCAGCGAATCACGAAAGTCAACTCAATGCCTTATCAAAATAGGTTGAAAAGATCTAATTGAAAGATAAAGGCATGGGGAAATACTCATTTGAGCAATCCTTGTGTTTATCACAACTCTCATCTTCTCCTAAGTCATATGGACAACCATCAACATCAAGACAACAATCATCACAACCAACCACACTCTTTTATGGAAAAGTTGTAAGAGAAGGCACCTTAGTGGATGAATCAGAAGACAAGGAGGTTTTGAATTGGTTATACAAGGACGAAGAACAATCAAAAGCATCCACTTAAAATGTACTAACATAGCAGTATGGAAAAGGTAAGACAGTCCTAGAAAAGAATGGGATATGAGGGAAAAGGTCCTATTGGTAAAATAAAAGACGACATCATAGAACCGATAAAACTCATCACAATGAATTCTAAGGACAAGATGGGACACAGGTACAGGGAAGAAGCAAAAGAAGAAACCAAACAACAAGTTGTTGAGAGAATCCTTCAATTGAGAGATAGTTCTGAAATAGACTCCAATGAATATGAATGAGATTTCCTCTCTAAAGAGTCTTGTCATGATAAGTAGATTGATGTGGTACAAAAGTATAGGCCAACACACACAGAGGGATAGAGCTCGAGTTATCGACCACTTGAAATTGGATCACAAAATATCGATGACTCAAGTGAAGATGATCATTCTTCTAGCGAGATCGATACTTCAAAAGAGAGTAACATTTTAGACCTCGATATTTCCATTGGACATTCTGATGACATTTCCATCATGATGCTAACTCCTTCTGACCTCAGCCAATCTGGTGATTCCATGCCATTAGTACACCCTGAATTGATTGATTGGGACCAATATGAGTTGTTTGATATACCCACCTTTTCGAATGATGACGCAATTGTTAACTTCCTGTGTTTTGATGACCCTAAAACATGTTCCATCATTGAATCTCATAATGGAAATTTAGACAAGGGGAGTGCGAAATCTTCCAACTGCAAAATGAATACCAAAAGCACATCTAATGGTGAAAACCATTTAATGACACTATTAGATCCAGAAAAAGTAAAAACAAAGAGCGCATCTCAAGGAAAAAACCTCTCTGAGGCACTGAGAGATGAAAGATTTGACACTCTCCTTGAGCACTAGCAGGAGAGATCGTTAGTGATAATTGAGCCTACACAGTCTATCAATGTTGGTACAAATGAAATAGTGAAGACCTTGCACCTCGCGACATCCATGACAGAGGAGGAAAAACCCAGTTTCACTAAATTCTTTGAAGAGAGAAAAATAAACTTTGCTTAGTCTTATGATAACATGCTCAGCATAGATCTAGAGCTCATCATGCATCATTTATCACTGCCACCTGGCATAAAACTAGTAAGGAAAAAGTTGAGAAAAATGCACCCTCATATCGCTCTCTTGGTAAAAGTTGAATTAAAGAAGCTACTAGATGTGGGATTTATCAAACCTATTGACTATGCTGTGTGGATATCAAATATTGTGCCAGTCTCAAAACCATACAAAAGCATCAGGATATGTGCAAACTTCAAGGATCTTAACAAAGCTTTACCAAAAGATGATTTTCCTCTACCTAACATTGAAACTATTGTAGACTTGAGTGTTGGACAAGAAATGTTATTGTGATAGGTCGAATGTAAGCGTTAGAAAATGAGCATCAAATAAAAGAGTGCAAATAAACACCAAAACAACCTACACCTCAAGATTAGCCTAAGTTGGAAACAACACAAGCTAAAAGCAACAAATGGAACTTTATACCTTGTCTCGAATCGATCCTTTGGTTGGCCCTTCGATCTTCGATGTGTATGCTCCTTGGATGGCACAAGATGCAAGCTAAATGATGTTGTGAGGATGAGTGCAAGTGGATGAAAACATGAAAATGGCTAAGTGTAGGTTGAGAAATAAAATTGCAAGAGTTTGGCTAGCAAAATGATCTCCCCTAAAATGAGAAAAGGGTATTTATAGAGATTTTGGAAACTTAGGAAATGGATGGCTGATTGAGCTGAATTCAATGATCAAGATGTAGGGGCCATAAGAGTTGAGAACTCACAAGCCCCCACATCTTGACACATGGCAAGTGATATAGCCCTAAAAGGTGAAGTGGACATGAGGTGGAAGGATAGGACATGACATGGAAGGGGGTACAAAGTACCTTGGGATTGAACAAGATCTCCTCATAAAGGGGGTCCTTGTCCCCATGTGGGTGAGAGGACAAGTGGGGAATTAAAAATTCCTCAAATATTCTCATGGGGATGAGAGAAGGAATTTAAAATTCCTTAAATGCATTGGAGGATTAAATGTGAATTGAAAATTCACATGGGGAATGGAGATGCCTCACAAAGAAAACATTTAATAGGGCCGGACTCAATTAAGGATTAGGATTTCAGATTGTGACTGATTAATGAAGACTAGAAGAGGGTTAGATCTCACATGTGACTTGATGTGACAAGTCAAAGATCACATGGGGAAGAGTAAGAAGGATTAAAATGAGGGTCAGGTGGCTAAGAGAGATTAGGAGGCCAACTTGCAAAAGTTGAGGATGTGCCACATCCTAACCAAGGATTAGAAGCATGTGCACATCCTTCAATGATGGATTAGAAGAAGGATTAAAGATAAGATAAAAATGATGGAGGATGTGATGAAGGAATTAAATAAATGGAATATTTATTTAATCCAATTGATGCATGGAGGATTGAAGATAAGGTATTATTGATTAAAATACCTTAGGATTTGGCAGACTAGCCATTAATTAAATAATAGTAGTATTACTTAATTAACAAAAATAAGACGAAAGGGGATGAATTTGGATAAATTAAGTGTCCAAATTTAGATGTCTACATTTTGCCCCTCTTTGAGATGGTGTTACGAAGTAGCATCATTTCAAAGATTATTAAAATATAGAACCTAGAAGAAGATGGTTAGATTGGAAAAGATGCCCCAGTCATTCAAAGAAGTGACTAGGAAGGAAGATGATGGGGGTAAAGATGAAAGTTAGGGATGAAGGATGCCCCCTCGAGAGGACATGTGGGTTCAAGCAAGGTGAGGCACATAAATGTGCTCTTGAAATGATGATGTGATGCAAGGGGAGTTGAAGAAGATGATGTGCACGATGGAAGATTGGGAGGGGAGCGTGATGAAGGATGAATGGAGGGGGGGATTTTGATAGACGAGAGGATGAAGAGGAAATGAAATCCAAATGCAATTTTCCATCGTCGGAGCACTGATTTTTGCTATAGCATAAGACACAAGACGCCAAGGTATGAAGAACCAAGGTGGATTAGTGTCTAATGCATAAAACAAACATAACAAACAAGGCTATCCCAACACTAAAGTCACGATGACCTTGGTCGGGCTAGGTATTGGGATAACCACAAGCACACAAGGATGCCCCAGCATAACACAAGACCTCAGGGATCTTGGTGGGTACTACGTGGGACAACCGAGAAGATAGAAAAGATCAAGATACACCCCTATGTTGACTAGTCAAAGCACACCATGATATGATGGATCAAGGCGACCATGACAAGTGATGATAGGGAGCTCAAATGATAAAAAAAAGCCAAAAGCATCAAAAGATCACAATTAATTTCAAATGTCCTTTGCCATAGGATCAATCAAGGGGATGGATGGGATTGATGAGGTTTGTTACGAAGGATGCATCCTGTTGAGACCGATGATGGAGACTAAATTAAAAGATTGATATGAAACAGGATATTCAGAACTGATTGGATTTGATGATACAAGTGAATCTCATTTGTTAAGATCCAGCTAGATAAGGGCATAGCTTGACGATGCGACATGAGAGACATGACACAAGATAGGAGACCTCGATGGATGATAAAGACGGGATAGACAAATAGGAACAAGATAAGAAGATGGGTGATAGATGATAAAGGATCAGATGGACAAAGTAGAAAGATTGATGATAGGCGATAAAGGGACAAAGTGGACAATGAAGATCAATGATGGAACCCCGGGGGCGGATCAAATGATCGACCTTGCCTACGTGAAAGCACAGGGGCAATGTAGTTTGACAGAAGGCCAAAGACAAGTGATGGATGAAAGATGATGAGATAACCCTAGATAAGGGGATAAACTGATTGGACCGACACGATGGGACAAGATAAACCTGCTGGATTAGATTGGAGGATAGTGACTAGACAAAGCTCAGGGATGGGATAGTTATTCAAATCATCAAAAGATGAATTGGGAGGATGAGATGATGAATAGATGAATGATGAGAAAGGATAGGAGATTGAAAAGATGTGTAAAAGAAGCAGAAGTGATGATGATGAGGTAGATGGAATTGGGTTGCATGGGGAAAAGCCTATAGCGAGATACCAATGACAAGGGATTATGAGATGGGATGAGGGTGGAGGATGGGGGGAGGAAAATGATTGTTTGGGTGGATTGGATAGAGGGATAAGGATTTAGATGAGGAAAAGGTGACCAGATGGATAGATGAGAATGGATGCCATGATGGAAGGATAGGAAGATAGGGATGGGAAGATGGATATAAGGATTGTGTGGAGGGATAAAAGATAAGGATGGGGAGATGGATATATCAATAAGGAGATAAGGATGGGGATGGTGACTCTGCTGGAGAGTGATTTGATGGAATGAATGATGTCTCCAAGGACTGTATCACAAAGGAAGATAGATGCCCCCACTCTAGATATGTCATGTGTGAGGATGCATGAGGGATGCAATAGAGAAGGATAGGAAAATAAAGGAGTGGGATGGATGAAGATGGGATGCATGGATAAGGAAGGGAGATGGAAGGTAGCATGACAGGTGGATAAGGAAGATAGACGAGTGCGAATGAGGATTGGGATAGTGTGCGGATGAGGGAGATGTATGCTAAGAGGTGCCCAAAGCATGCTTATATGTTTGCCCCATTGTTATCAAGATCACAAGGAGGATGGAAGGATTGGGATAAATGAGATATGCTAAGAAGTATGTGTAAGATTGATAGGATGGAGGGATGAATGAAAAGGATGTATAAGAGGAAGACGAGTGTATAGCTGGAAGCATAGCAGGAAGCATAGCAGATGGAGGGAGCACATATCAGGAAGCTGCCCCTGAGTGCAGATAGGGATTTGCACATGACGCCTGTTTGCCAAGTTTTCATCATGGTACTTATCCAAGGCACTTGGTTGCCAAGTTCTCACCATTGGACGGATTATTTCTCTTTACTATTTTGTTTTTTGATTTTTTTGATTTTGATTTTTTTGGATTTTTATTTTTATTTTTTTGGATTTTTTGAACTTTTTTGGATTTTTGGACTTTTTGTAGAGCATGTAGAAGGAGATGGATAAGGATAGGGAGGTGAATAAGTGGATTTAGAAGACATGCGATAAGGATATGGATGAAGGACTTAAGCATCCAGGTCTATATCAGGTATTAAGAGCTCAAGTTCAAACTAACTGTTGGATGTTGGTACAACCTTAGGATAAATGGATTATGCTAGAGGATGAATGAGAGGGATTTGATGGGGAAGATATGGGGGATAATGGGTGGGATGTTGGAAATGGTATGGATAGAATAATGGGGTGGATACGTGATGGGGAGATGAGTTCAGGACCAACATTGGCACATGTGGTGAGGGATGTGAAAAGATAAGAGGACTAATGGATGGAGAATGCGGGGATAATGGAGGAGATGGAATAGTGAATTTCGGCACATAGGGACCCAAAACAGACTTAGGAGATGAAAGGGGGCTATGATTAGCTTTTGGATTAGCAACTTTGGATGTTCTTATAGATTTTTTATTTGATGGCATTGCATCTTTTTTCTTTGGGATCCACATGGTTTTGATTTTTGCTTTAGTGGGCCTTTGCGGGCTATAGATTTGATTTTGATTTTGGATTTTGTTTTTCTTTCCTTTACCATGTATTTTAGAGGGGACATGGGAAGCTTTAGATTCATGCGGGTGTTTAGATTGATGCATTTTTCCTTTGGCATCCAAAGTGCTCGTACTAGCAATGGGATGGGTGTGAGAAGATGGATGATGTGGAGCAATGGAGGTAGGATGATGAGGATTATGTGTAGATAGAGGATGTGCAGGTATGTGCCTTTGTTGATCCTGATTATGGGACATGCGAGAGGGATGTTTATGATGGATGACATGTATAGGTGTTGGATGGGTGAAAGGATGAGATGGAGGAGGTGATCTTGGGATATACGGACCCAAGATGGATAGAGTAGATGAAGGACGGGAGATGGTGGATGGAGGGATGTAAGGACCCAAAATGGATGGAGATGAAGGAGGAATATGGACCGGTTGTTTTGGTGATACGATAGGAGGAGGAGGATGGCAGCATATGATTTGGTGGAGCCGATGGGAAGAGCCGACATTTCTTTTGAAAAAGGCTCTTGAGGACGCTAGAGGTTGTACTCAACATGTTTAGATTGCGAGTCTTGGGGAATAGATCCAAGACCTTGCATGCAGATTTGTTCTTTGACTTGGATGGGCTCTAAAATACCTTGCTCATGAAGGCCTAGACCTTTTCCTTGATAGTTCATGTTCTTGAGCATTCGACCCATAATAGGATTTTTGTTATTCTAAAAATATGATGCGAGTCCATTATTAGGTGGGGGATGATGGGTGGTATATATACTGTGTTTTTCTTCTGTAAGGAGGCCACCATGGAAGAATGTGAGAGTACCAAGGGGATATGCAAGCGGTTTGGGGATAGCATTTTTAGGCGATGATGAGGGATCCTGAGAAGGAGATGATGGGATAGTAGCATTTGGATGGGTGGTATCTGGAGAGGGAGTAGGGGATATGATAGGATCTGATATTGTGGAAGCAGGCTCATGCAATGGAGACGGAGATGGAGCGGTAGAATCTTGAATGTCAAGAGGATCATGGGATGGAATGGATGGGGGACTGTGATCTTGCGGTAGACTAGATGGGATGGTAGGATCTTGATACGGAGGATATGTTGGCATACTTTGGATCAGGCTCTTGGCATGGCTCATCATGTGTGGGATGCATGATAATGTTGTCTTGGTGGGACTCTTCAAGTGGGGGAGATGGAAGGATGGAGGATTCAAAATATTCCTAGGAATGGATACTAGGAGTGGAAGAAGTGGATTGGATTTGGGTGTCGTTGATAGGTTCAACGGCTCTCGGAGTAAGGGGTGGGTGTTCAATGGATTTGGTAGATGTGATGGTAGGAGATGGGGACTCAGTGGATTCAGAGGATGTGATGGTAGGAGATGGGGACTTAGTGGATTTAGAGGATGTGATGGTATCGTCAATGATAGGTGTTGGATGGAGAAGGGTCTTGTCACTAACGACCATGGATGATGGACAGGATGGCATGGTTCCACGACTGCAATATGTGGAGTGGGGATGTTTCCTTTGTTATAAGTCCTTGGAGAACTTCTGAAATGAGAGACTTACATACTCTAGGATGAGATGGTGTGGTAGGAGTGGATGAAGGTTTATAGATTAGTGGGGGATTAGGACTACGGATTGGTGGGCTAGGATTAGATAGGGGAATGGGATTGGATGCAGGACTGGGAATAGATGGGGGATTAGGTGAAGGGTTAAGATAGGGGTATTGGCATGGTGAATTAGGACACAAGGAGGCGGGTGGTGGATGGAGATAGGGAACTGTGGATGTCGGATTAGGATAAGGATAGGTTGGTGTGGATGTTGGATTAGAATAGGAAGGTGCTAATGTAGGATTAGGGTGAGCAGATTGGTATGGGAGATTGGGGTAGTGGGTATATGCGGATGAAGGATTGAGATAGGGGGATGTGGACAAGGGATTATCATGTGGGTATTGTGATGGCAGACTAGGATAAGAGGATGCGGGTGTTGGATAAGAGGACAATGTAGATGAAGGATATGATGGGTATGATGGACATCTCTTGTCAAAGGTAGCATAAGAAGTGTGATTAGGCATAGATGAAGACATGATGGGATAACTCGATGGGGTGATTAGATTTTGGAATGTGGGTGGAGAAAGCTTACTAGCAATGATAGTGTCAAGGGGATCTATGTCGTATACCTCTTGATCAACAAGACTTTCATTATCATCGTTGACGTAATTAGGGTTTCCCTTGACCACTATTGATGGAGATAAAATTCATGATGATGAAAGGATAAAGATGATGGATAAAGATTTTGGATGAAATGGACCGTAGATAAGGATTTGAATAAGCTCGGATCGAGTTGATTAAAGCTCGATTGGATGAGTTGGATGATCACGATCGGTTGATTTTGATGATTGGATTTGATTATCAAAGGATGATTACGACACCGAATCTACTTCGAGATGGAAGTAGATTGATTGGGTCGAAGGTGATTGGATAGGGATGCGATTGGATTGGATTGGATAAGATCAATTGATGATTGATTGATAAGATCGACTGATGGATGACGAAAGAGACTACAAATCCTGTTCAGAGATTATCTTAGATGACTTAGGATACTGATTGATCGGATTAAAGGATAAATGGATGATTGCAACACCGAATCCACCTTGAGATTGAAGGTGAATTGATTGGGCCAACGATGATTAACTTAGGACAGATGACAATCCTAAGTAAATGTTGATGAGGACGATCAGATAAGACACTTCGATCAATTTGGATAATAACCCGAGATGAAGTTCAGATTTGGGTGGGGAAAACGATGATTTGATTGGAGAAATGGATGATAGAAATGGATGAACAAATACTCAAAATGAGCAAACGGTTGATCGGGACGGATGAACGATTACTCGGAATGAGTAAAGGAATGATCAGAATCATAGAACGAGGGTTCAGAATGATGAAAGGAGGTGTGAAATGTATGAATGTTTACTCGGAACAAGTAAATGGATGATCGGAATGACAGAACGAGAGTTCAGAATGATGAAAGGATGTGTTGAATGGATGAATGTTTACTCGGAACGAGTAAATGGATGATCAGAATGATAGAACCAGAGTTCGGAATGATCAAAGGATATGTTGAATGGATGAATGTTTACTCGGAACGAGTAAACGGATGATCAGAATGATAGAACCAGAGTTCAGAATGATGAAAGGATATGTTGAATGGATGAATGTTTACTCGGAACGAGTAAACGGATGATCAAAATGATAGAACCATAGTTCAGAATGATGAAAGGATATGTTGAATGGATGAATGTTTACTCGGAATGAGTAAACGGAGAGAATGGTAGGGTATACCCCCCTCAAGGAGGCAGATGGTGAAGAAAAAGGTGCCCCGGCCAACTTCTCAAAAGTATGAAGTGGTATATATCATCGGAAAGAGAACGAAAAAATGAGAAGAATTGCCTTTGAACGGAGTCAATCAGATAAACAATGTGGAAATGGTGACCCCAGGAAGAAAGAGCAGAAGGACAGGTCTGCCACTCTAGGACAGGTCTGCCATAGCAGGACAGGTCCACCACCGGCAGAACAAATCTGCCACCGGAGGGACAAGTCCGCCACCGGAGGGACAGGTCCACCGTCGGAAGGTCAGGTCCGCCACCGGAGGGACAGGTCCACCACCGGAGAAAAAGTTGCTCAAAAGTATGAAGTGTTATATGTCGTTGGAAAGAGCACGAAAAACTAAGAAGAATTGTTTTTGAATGGAGTCAATCGAATAAATGGTGTGGAAATGGCGGCCTCGAGAAGAAAGAGCAGAAGGACAGGTCTGCCAAAGCATAAGGACAGGTCCGCCAAAGGATAAGTTTAAGCTCGATTTTTTGATGGATGGGTAAGGCAAAGGACCCAAAATATAGCAAACATTGATAATGACTGGTTTTGCACGAGAAAGACAATTTAGACAGCACAACCCTAAGATTAGTAGAAACAGGTATGGCCAAAAAGTTTTTCTACTCTAGGATGAACATGGTTGCTAAGGAGTCCTCGATATACACCCGGTACGTGAGGCCCAAACCGTGAACACCAACCTGTTACAAGCGTGAGTCAGGAACTTAGTGAGATACTAAAGGCTCGGACCAACTCTTCACGTCATCCCGACGCTTCACCAATTACAACGTGGTTGGATTAGGGTACAGCTTTCGCTCTCCCCCCTTTATATACCCCGTCGATATGTGTGGTTGGAATCATCCCTTGGGGTGATGAAATCCCCAAGCAGGTCCCACTAAGAAAATGAAAAAATGGGGTGACTCAAGGACTTGGAAAGCTATGATTTCTCATCACCCAGGATTTCCAAATGGCGCAAGGGGATTGGATACGTCAAATAGCCTTCCACAAGCACACCAAACAAGGTTTGTTGACTCCTCTAGTTAAACTATGTGCTTAATTTACCAAAGGACAATTGGTAAAAACTTGAAATTTCACCTTCGGGAGGTCAGGTCCGCCAAAGCAGGATAGGTCTGCCACTCTGTAAGGACAGGTTCACCACTCTGTGAGGACAGGTCCACCACTCTGTGAGGATAGGTCCGCCACTCTATGAGGACAGGTCCACCACTGAAGAAAAAGGTGCCCCGTCCAACTTCTCAAAAGTATCAAGTGTTATATATCGTTGGAAAGAGCACGGAAAAATAAGAACTACCTTTGAACGGAGTCAATCGGACAAACAGTGTGGAAATGGCGGCCCCGGGAAGAAAGAGCAGAAGGTCAAATCCGCCACTGCATAAGGACAAGTCTGCCACTCTGCAGGGACAGGTCCGCCACTCTGCAGGGAAAGCAAAAAATAGCAAACGTGAAAAAAAAAGACCCGTTTTTGGGTCCCACTGGGCGTGCCAAAAATGTGATAGGTCGAATGTAAGCGTTAGAAAATGAGCAGCAAATAAAAGAGTGCAAATAAACACCAAAACAACCTACACCTCAAGATTAGCCTAAGTTGGAAACAACACAAGATAAAAGCAACAAATGGAACTTTATGCTTGTCTCAAATCGATCCTTTGGTTGGCCGCCGATCTTTGATGTGTATGCTCATGGATGAGTAAGATCTGAAGCTAGATGATGATGTGAAGATGGATGGAAATGGATGAAAGCATGAAAATGGCTAAGCGTAGATTGAACAATAAATTGCAAAGAGTTTGGCTATAAATGATCTCCTCTAAAATGAGAGAAAAGAGGGGGTATTTATAGGATTTTTGAGAATTCCTAGGGGAAATGGACGGTCAAGATTGAACCACCAAATATCAAGATGTAGGGCTAAGGTGAGTTGAGAACTCACAAGCCCTCACATCTTGACATGTGGCATGTGATATAGCCCTAAAAGGTGAAGTGGACATGAGGTGGAAGGATGGTACATGACATGGAGGGGGGTACAAAGTACCTTGGGATTGGACAAGATCTCCTCATAAAGGAGGTACTTGTCCCTATGTGGGTGAGAGGACATGTGAGGAATTAAAAATTCCTTTAATATCCTCATGGGGAGAGGGGAAAGAATAAAGAATAA
>VDFB02386757.1:0-21450 GCA_007258455.2 Sequoia sempervirens
TTTTATTATTCAAGACTTTATAATAATTTTTATCTAGCTTCACTATCCTCTTGAATCTATAATCCTTGTTTCGTATTCCTTCCTCTAAGCTTCTTGACCTCTCTTAGGGAATACATATGTTCTCCTTTGAGATCTACCTATCCTTAATTTTTTTAATTTTCATCTTCTAAATATATCTTCTTTTATTTCTGCTTCATCACTATTTTCTTTCATTTCCATTAAGATAATTTCTTCTTTATTATTGCTAAAATTTTCTTTGCCACTTTCCTCTATGAGCTTTTATCTTCCTTGGAATAAAAACTCTTCTTATAGTTCAATAATTTATTCTTCTTCTCATATTGATCTTTTTTGTAACTCTTAGATTATACTATTGACATATCATTCCTTTCTTCATGTTGTGATTCTCTCCATCATCATTTCTTTAACTCTTAACTTGCAGACACTTAGAAGCAAAATGACCTATTCCACCTCAATTAAAGAGTTTAAATGTAAGTTACCTTGGTACTTACCGGATCCTTTCATTAGTGCTCTCTTGAAGTAGGCTTCAATTCTTCATGTCCATTTCATTGTTTGAGCTATCACTGGATTCATGATTTTTATTCTTTCTCTTCTTTGATGATTTGAAGGTTTCATCATTTTTAGATGGTTTTTCTTCAATCCTCATTTCATAGGAAGTAAGAATCCCATGCAACTCATCCTTTGTTAGCTTGTCTAGATGTCTCATTTTTTCAATCCTTCAAACCATGGAGTCAAATATTAGAGTTAAATACCTTAATACCTTTCATTCAATCACAACTTCTTAAACTGTTTCACTAAGACCTCTTATTTTGTCCCATATGGGTTTTGAAGCTTTTCCTTCCTTACTTTATAATCTCCTTCATATATGCTATACACCTTATCCTAAATTGAATTCATGGCTTTCTAATGCTCCCACATTCCCTCTTTCCTAATCCATTAGAGGAGTCACAAAATTTGTATAACCATTTACCACTAATTTCCAAATATCAAACCTTAGAGAACTCAAAATAGGTTTTTATCCTTATTCTCCAAAATGAATAGTCTGTTCCATTGAATAAGGGTGCATTGTTTGATGATAATCCATATCCATCTTGATTGGTTATATGTGCTCTTTAGATCTTCCTTCTAGTGGTTAGACTATCTCTAAAGGAACCCACTATTATACAATTGATGGGAACACAATTATACTAAGAAGCACGATGAATCAATAATCTTTTACTTTTCAAAACTTAATCAATCACAAGAATCACACATGTATGCAAGATCTACAAGTTAAGAACACATGATGGACACATGTTTTATGTGGAGACCATTACAATAGAAAACCATGAAAAATATTTCTTCTATATTGATCTTCTTTTGTAGGCACCAACCTACTTCTTTTGCAAGTATTATTTTGTAGGCACCAACCCACTCAAGACACCAATCTCCACAATTGAGCACCAACTCAAAAAAAGACACCAATATCTTCTTTGAAAGGTACTAGACTTAAAATTATGTAAAGGATGAATATTGTCTCCACAAATATCTCATTATAGATGTACTTTCTTTCGCATCTCTACTTGTGGATGATCTAACAATTATCACACAATTTCTCTCCTTCACTACTTTGTTTGTAGATAATGTAATTTATTTCCTTCACATGTCTTCTTGATGATGATGCAATAAATCTTCTTCACAAATTCTCTCACAAATAATGCAAAATATTTGCTTATAATTCTTCCTTAAAGTCTACTCTAATTTCACTTACAAATCTTCCCCCAAATTGTGCATCATATATTTCTCCTTCATAATATTAACCCTCTCTTTGTATGACCACGAGCGGAAGTTAATTTTGGATTTTGTTGTTAACTTGGGGGTTCAATCTTCTAGTTTTTCCAAGGTGGAAACAACCTTCCACAACATTAAAATTTCCACGAAATCTAGGCTCTCTAACTTAATCATTGAAGGGGACTCACGGAACATAGTTCTTATGTTGACTGGGCAAGCCTCTCCCTACTGGACCCTTCAAGACCTCATGTCCTCAAATCACAATCACATGATTTCCCTTGGAAATTATAGTATGAATCATGTGTATAGGACAATCAATAAAGTTATTAATGCCTTAGCAAATCTCGGAGATTTTACTCTAAATTTAGTAAAATGGGATAATATCCTCCATATCCCAAGTCAGGTGCTCAAATTAATTCAAAATGATGTCAAAGTACTATCCAAAAGAGATCGATTAGGATTTTTTGTCAGCTCGTATTGATGGTTACCATGCTCATAAATTATGGAAACATAATCCTACTAATCAATCTATTCATTTTTACTTTTACTTGCAGCTCTAGTTTTTGTATAGCCATTTCCACTACTAGTGTTTCTTCACTCTAAAACTTGTTGTTTTTGCGATGGGAGGGGATTTAGTCTAGGATGAACCTACAAATTGTGATGGTTGGAAGTAGGAAAAGGAGGTTTGGGCTATTCTAGAATAGGGAAAGCTAGCCTCAGATTTGGAGGGGATGCAGGGGGTTAACCCCAAAATTTCTTTGGAGTTCACCAATTCTTGGGTGGATGGGACTATTATTGTTGGTGGGGTCTCTTTTATGGTGACCCCTGAGGTTATTGCAGAGGTGACAGGGCTTTCCATGGAAGGGATTCACATTCCTCACAAGTCGAAAAGCCATTACTAGGAAGACATGAAATAATTCCTAAAAGAGGGTGAGAAGGTAAATAGGTTGCAGAATGGCTTTAATCGCATGGACCTACCTGGTGTTTAGAGTGTCATTGCTAAAATTCTCATGAGGTACGTCACTCTTGAAGGGAAGTTCCATCACTTCCACACCCACCTTTTTCCTATGCTTAATCATCTTAGGTATAATATTAAGATGAATTTCCCCTTTTGGCTCATGTCTTCGCTTGAGTAGTTTGTTAGAAATGTATAGGCTAAATGCAAGAAATTACCCATTCACCAAGGCCTTATTCTTTGCTTATGAAATTTTCATTCTATGTTGCTTCCCTCCCCTGCTACTATGTGCAAGAACACTTTAACTATCCTTGACCCCACCAATCCCCTTAGGGACCCCAGTCCCTCTGTTACTATTGATGAAACCCCTCACGTCATTCACCATACCACCTGGGCCCAGGGTAAAGCCCCTATGAATGATAAAACTCCCCCATCCCTATCAAATGAAATCCCCTCTCGCAGCCCACACCCATGCCCATTTCTTTTGGGTCGAGGGACTCTGATAACTCTAATGATGATGATGATTCATGGAATCTAACCTTAGCCAACTCTCTTGTGCACTCTTCAACTCATGGCCATGTCTCGGATGTTCCCAACACCCCTCCTGATTCTAACCCTAACCCACAAAATTATCCCAACCTGTGCATCAACTAGGAGGAACCTGGTACTGAACCTAGGTCGATTTGTCCCCCTACTAACCCCCTAAGGAGAAAAAATAATAAAATTTCAAAGACTATTAGTATTCAGAAGGATATTATGAAATGGCTCTTGGGTTAGTTGGTAATGACTAAAGATAGAATCCAAATTCTAGAAGGCAAGGTTCTGGAACAACAAGTCCTGTGGCATGTGGAGGTTGAGAATAAGACACATTGGGACATGATTACTTCTTTGGGTGAAAGGTGAGAAAGGTGAGAAAAATAGTTGGATGATCTTTGGTCCATTGTTGGTTCTGAGGAAGAAAAAAATAATTTATTGACTAAGATTGATGCCATCCATTAGAACTAGGAGAAGACCATGCAGTGCCTGAGGGTCATCACCGGCTATAGCAATTAAATCGTGATGAACACTTCCCTCACTCTTTAGTTTTTTAAGGATGAGCTAAGGAAGAGCCACTTGAGGTAGGCTGCAGAATGGAATCCAATCACTGGTCTCAAGTTATTGGGAGACTTGTAGATTTTTGGTGGTTTTGTGTTGGTCTTGGCTTTGTGGGTTTCCTTTTGGTTATTTTACTGCTGGTCGAACTGTTTAAGCTTTAGTTTCTATTTAATTTTTTGGTTTTCTCATTGCTTGTGAATTCCTAGTTTGCCTCTATGGCTATTTTGTAAATGGGTACTGGCCCTTCCAGTTTTAATCTAATCAAAAAATCTCTTCACATATTTTAATATAGCTCTAATTTACCCTTCATATTCTGCTCTTTATATCTAATTTAATATTCTCTCAATATTTGCTCCAAATATCCCTTATATCTTTGCTCCAAATCTGCCTTATAAATATTATTTCATTATCCACTTATACTCCTTTCAAATTCACATCTTCTCCTCTTTTATATCTATATATTATTCCTTTCAATTTGCTCATAATATACTCATATATTTTCTTTAGTAATCTTGCTATACCTTAAAAATTAATGATATTACCATAAAAACCTATTGTTCACATCTCCACTTGAATTTTTTTTTATATCCCATCAAACATACCCCTTTTCTCATTTAAAGGAAGTGACCCTCTTAAGATACATGATCCTTGTAAGAGCGACTGACCCTTAAAAAAAGAAGAAGATTAGAATTTATTTTATTTCACACAAAGGAGGTGAATTACTAACCATGGCCAACCTAATCAAAGGTGGGTGAATTTTCCAAGGGGAGAACCTAAACAGGGAATTTAATTATTTATTTTTCAAATAATATGTGCACCAAAAATGTATAGGTCAACCAACATAAATTCAAAATTTTATTATTGTTCTTATCTGTCAACGAAGATGCCACTATAATCTCAAATTGTTTCTAAATTTTTTTTGACATTAATAATAAAACTATCTATGCCCCTTTGAAATTGATGAAAATATTTCCAACAATATCCCTCTTTTCATTGATGGAAACACAAACATAATTCTCTTATTTTCTAATACTTCCCCTTTTTATATCTCTCCCTGTTTGACATTAATGTAAAATGGAAACTTAGTATTTTCATAGAGAAATCTCCTCTTATCTATAATACTTCTTCTTGAAATCCATATCATCATTTTTCCTTTCGTATATCTCTTCCTTGGTGTAACCCTCCCTCTTTATACACCTCTCCTTTTATAATATCAATAGAAATGAGGTGCTTTATTACCTTCATATAGAATATACATTAGTTGATTTATCTTTGAATTTTCTTTAGTACAAAGCTAAAATATACTTGTTGCTTCCCCCTTTCTCTACTTCTCACCCTTTGACATCAATGGAAAAAGGGATATTGATCCATCTTTAACCTTTCTTTTCCATGGGGCTAAAGGATAATATAATGGTAATCTCCCCCCTAAAATCTTGCTTCTCCCTATGAAATTAGTGACAATTTTTTGCATGGAGCACAAGAATAGCTTTTTCGTTCTCTTTCTCTTGTTTCCTCTTCCAAAATTTTATAGGTTCTCCCTTTCATTTGGATATGGTATCCTCCTTTTTTTTTTTCTATCTAGGTGGTTTCAAAAAACCACTTCTATAAAAGCATACTAGATTATCATATTTTTGCATTTATAACTTAAAGTATTGTAATCCACTAGAGGAGCACATGAGTTGTAGTTCCTACTTGACAAACCAAAATTGTTCTTTGTATGAACTCTACAATTCATTGCTTGATGACCAAAATGATTGCATAAAAATCAATAACCATAGAATGATTGATCAAACCTAATCATGGGTACTAGTCTTGAAGTGAATGATCCTCTATAGTTACCATTGTTATCCTTGTGAGGGATATTAACTTCTTCCTTCTTGGTGCAATCACTATTGGTGGAAATTTTGATAACATCAACATACTTCTCTTCATTTGATCTCTTTTATAATTAAACTATTTTATAAATTTGACCTTCTTCATATCCAATACCACTCCTATCAAAATTAAGCTTTTGAGAATTGATGATGTCATCCAGTATTCCTAAAATCTTCTCATTCTTCAAGTTCTTATTTAATTGAGCCATTGTTTTCTCTAATTTTTTTTTAGAGATAGAATCTTAGAGATTCCAACTTCTCACAATTTTCTTCCTTTTTTTCAATTGGTTTCTCACCTCATCCTCAATCCTTTTTTCTTCTTCTTCTACTTAGAATTTTATATCTATGATCAATTTCTCTAATTCTTTGATACTTTGTGATATTTTTCTTTGGTTTCACTATCCCCTTGAATCTATAATCATTTCTTTTTTATTCCTTCTTCTAAGCTTCTTGATTTCACTTAAGGTAGAAATAAGTTATCCTTTGTGATCCACCTCTCCTTTCTCTTTTCTATTTTCCTCTTCTAAACCTATCTCTTTTCTTTCATCTTCATCACCCTTTTCTTCCATTTCTATGAATATTTTTTATTCTTTATCACTATTAGAAATTTTATTGCTTTCCTCAAATGATCTATTATCTTCTTTTGAATAACTTACTCTTCTTTTAATTCTAGAGTTTCTTCTTCTCATGTTGATTTTTTTGTAACCCTTCTTATATTGTTGACTTCTTCTTCCTTTCTTAATGTAGTGACCTTCTTCATCATCATTTCTTTCACTCTTAACCTATAGAAAATTAGATGAAAAATGTTATATTCTACCACAAGTAAAAGATTTAAATGGTATCTTACCTTAGTACTTCCGAAATTATTTATTTAGCTTTCTCTTGAAGTGGGCTTCTTCTTCATTTATTTAATTGTTTGAGATATCACTTGGTTCATGATTTTTATTCTTTCTCTTCTTTGATGCTTTGAAGGTTTCCTCCTTTTTAGATGGTTTTTCTTTGATACTCATTTCATAGGCAATAAGAATCCCATGCAACTTGTCCTTTGTTAGTTTATCTAAATGTCTCATATATTTAGTTGTTGAAACCTTTGAATTAAATATTAGAGGTAAAGATATTAACACCTTTTGCACAATCATGACTTCTTCGATTGTTTCACCAAGACCTCTTATTGTGTTCATGATCTCATCAACATGAAGTAAATAGGAGTCTATATTTTCTTCTTTTATTTTGAGGGTTTAAATCCTCCCCCTATGGGTATGAAGATTTTACTTCTTTACTTTATCATTTCCTTCATAGTTGTTCTTTAGCTTATCCCAAATGCATTACTTTTATAGAATCTAATTTGGATAATCCATGCAAGATCACATTCATAGCTTTTGCATAGTTTTCAATTTCTCTCTTTCCTTCATGATCTATTGGAGGAATCATAGGATTTGTATAGTTATTTACCACTGATTTCCAAATATCAAACCCTAGAGAACTCAAGTATGTTTTCATCATTACACTCTAAAAGGAATAGTTTGTTCCATCAAATAATTGTACCCTATTTCTTGAGGATCCATATCCTTCTTGATCAGACAAATTTTCTCTTTAGATATTCCTTATAGCAATTAGACTATCTCCAAAGGAACTCCCTCTGATACCAATTGACATGAACACACAATTATACTGAGAGGTGGGGGTGAATCAAGGTAACAATAATATTTTACTTGTCAAAACTCAATCAACCACAATAATAATACACATACAAGATATTATAATTAAGAACATGGAATGAACAAATAATTTATGTGGAAAACATGGTGAGAGAAAACCATTACAAAATATTACTTATATATTGATCTTTTTTGTAGTTAGAAAACCTACTTCTTTTACAAGTCTTCTTTTGTAGGGACCAACCCACTAGAGACATGAATATCCACTTATAAGATTTGTGGGCATGGTCCCACTGAATACACCAATACCAAAACCTAAGAATCAACTCAATAAGAGATGGCAATATATTCTTTGACATGTACCAACCTCCAAATTCTTCAAAGGATGATATTATCTTCACAAAGATCTGATTATTGTTGTACTCTCTTTCACACCTATACTTGTGTATTATCTAACATTTATCACACAATTCTCTCCCTCAATACTTTCCTTGTAGATGATGTAATCACTTTCTGTCACATGTATTCTTGATGATGATGCAACACATTTCCTCCACAAATTTTATCTCAAATAATGCAATGCTTTCCTTTATAATTCTTCCTTATGATCTACCCTAGTTTCACTTATAAATATACCCCTAAATTGTGCATGTAATATATTTCTCCTTCATAATATTAACACTCTCTTCACATATTTTAATATATATATCTAATTTAATCTTCATATTATCCTCTATATTTTCTTGAATCTTATATTAATATTTGCTCCACATTTCCCTTATATCTTTGATCCAAATATTCCTTATAAATGTTATTTCATTATCCACTTATACTCCTTTCAAATTTTCATGTTGTCCTCTTTTAAGTTTGCATATTATTCTTTTCAGTCTTCTCATAATATATTCATATATTTGTTGCAGTAATCATGCTATACCTTAAATATTCATGATATTACCATAAAAAAACTTGTTTTTCAAATATTCACTTTATTTTTTTCCTATATCCCCTCAAATATACCCCTTCACCCAAAGTATGTGATCCTCTCAAGAAGGTTGATCCTTCCAAGAGTGGTTTTCCTTTATAAAAATACATACTTTAATTTATTTTATTTTACACAAAGGAGGCAATTTTATAAGCATGGTTAACCTAGAAAGAGGTGGGTGAATTCTCCAAGGTGAGAACCCAAATAATGAATTTAATTATTTATTTTTAAGGTATATGGGCACCAAAACTGTATAGGTCAACCAACATGAATTCAACCTTTTATTATTGCTCTTATCCTTTAATGGAGATTCCATTATAATCTCAAATTTCGTCTAAAATTTTATTTTACATCAATGACAATATTTCCAATAGTCATGATGTTTCCATCCATCCATCCAATTCATATAAATTCCATCCATTTTACTCTACCCACCTTCATCTTGATAAGGATTTCCAGGGCACAAACTTAAAATATGATTTGAAAAAATATTGACATGTCCATCCTTTTGTCACACACCATAAAACATAATTTTATAGCCTATATAACACTCTCCAAACCCATTTCTTTGATAAAACATATTATTCCTATGCAACATAGTCCTTGGAGATCACATCCTAAACCATCCATCAGATAATCCTCATGTCTCCTATGCTCCACAACCAAGCCAATCCTAAAACTAATCCATTATTATATAACCCTTATCACTAGATTTAGTTCTCCCTTTTTATTGGTTAGAAACCTCCAATTTTTCCCATCATTCAAACATCCCTTCAAAATCCATTCAATCCTAGGAGTATTCCATTCAAATGCAACAATCATAATTCAAATAGTTTTTGTATGCAATACAGTGCATCATCCAAAACATCCCTTAGTTTTTTCCATAGCTTTCCTACAAGCATTCATCCTATTAGTCATATTATCATAACTAAGATATGTATTTCCTAATTTTAATGTTTGTAATGATGGAAAAGGGGTATGCTTGTTCCTTTCTTTATTTGGGAATAATTAATGAGCTTAATATCGCCTTGATCTAGTGTTGTGATGTGTTTTACGCATCCACATTAGGTTTTGGGGTCCTTTTAATGCTAAATAAACCAAACTTTTTCCTAATTTAGTGTTGTAAAGTTTATTTATTTGCACCTTCACATTAAATTTAGGAGGATTTTAAATCCAATGGACCTAATCTAGTGTTGTAATGTGTTCAACACATTCACATTGGGTTTAGGACCCTTCTAAGCTAAATAGACCCAATTTTTCCTTAATTTAATGTTGTAAAGTATATTTATTTACACATTTAGATTGTATTTTGGGTCCTATTTCATTTATGACATTAATATCATCATTAATATGCCCCTATGACCCTATATATTGCATACCAATGCATATTTCAATCAAAAATATGTCAAGATTAAAAAAAAAAACAAAACCTAATTTACACACTCTTTGACACTTTAGCAATCAAAATAGGCCCTATGGGACCCATACACCACCTTGGGAATATGAGTCCCACCCAGGTGGGAACCATATGCCACTGGTGGCGTATGAGTCCCATTTGACCTATTTTTAAGGTTTTGAGTGGGAAAAATTGGGTTTTAAGTTCAAATTTCATGTATGTCATCCTATGGGATCTAATACACGAGATATTATATGGATTTCCTATATAAATGAGGTTTCAAATCATTATTTCATAAGGCATACATGTTATCAAGTCAAGCATTGAAGAGTTAAGCATTCCAAGACTTCACAAGATTAGTAGGAGAGCATTCAAGATCATTTCTAAAGCATTGAAGAGTAGATTCCTTCATCAATTGTTGTAGCAATTCAAGATCCATCATCATGTCAAGGATATCAAGCATGTATCATGTTATTGAGCTAGTGTTGTGATGTTGAATTCAAGACCCAAGGTTAAGCATTGTTTTACATCATTTTCAAGGTCTAGATCTACATCCTTCATGGCCATTTCATGTTAGATTGCAAATTTACAAAGCATAATTTACAAGGAATCATTCAATATCTAGGTGTATTGGAGCTTGAAGGATCATTGAAGATTAGGTTACAAGCTTGGAGAAAGTTGTTGGATTTGTCTCCCCATTTCCAAGGTTGTAATTTTAAATAAAAAGTCACCTACAACCCTGGAATTAGAGTTTCAGATCCGGAAATAAAGACGAACATAAAGAGCAAACATTGAAGACCAAATTTAGAATTTAGAGCTCCAAAATACCCTAACTGGACTCATACGCCAGTTTTGGCATATGAGTCCCATTTTAGGTCAATTTTGAGATTTTTGTAGTCTTAGATACCCCTTTTCCGAAAACCTCTTCCTTTATAGAAACCCATATCTAGGACTGATTTTCCCAGCCTGGTGTGTGAGTCCTAGTCAGCATTAAGTCACTATTTTTAGCATTTCAAAGCTCCATCCATTCATCTTGTAGCTTTTTGTTTTGTTTTACATGCATTTTTAGGCCATTTAGTGAAAGATTGCATCATATTATGGTTTAGCATTACATATTGGATTTCATTTATCTTTCCAAGCCCTATCTTGGTGGTGAACCCATCATTAATCTCTAAACATACCCTAGGATACCGTATTGTCAAATCTATTCCTCTATTCTTCATTGGATTGATATTTCTAGGGTTATCCTTGAATGTGGAGCATAGGAAGTTTGTTGCCCTAGGTCCCAAAACTCTTGGGGTGACAATTTTCTATCTTACATTTTGGTGAACCTATATTTAGAACATTTCATTTTCTAATTTGGATTTCATCATCATCCTAGATCTAGCTTGCATTAACTTTGCATTAGGGTTTGCATTAGTTAATTGGAATTCTAGTGTTTCTAATTTTTACATTAGTTAAAGTGTGTATAGGTTGCATTTTTTCATCTCAAATCATTGAAAAACATCTAAAAACTACATTTATAGTTGGTCTACAGATCACCCAAACCAAAAAGCATAGAATTCACTTAAAATTTATTGAAAATTGAACAAATAAATCCTCACTGGGACTCATACGCCCCTCTAGATGAATCATTCAGTGTACATATGAAATTGCCTTTTACAACATTTAAAACCTTATTTCTGCACTTCTATTTGTTACCATTGGTTATCCATTTCAACTAGTTGAGTTTCTATTACATGCATTTCATTAAATCCAGCTTAAAGTGGTTCATTTCATGCATTTCTCAATTCCAAATTTGCATTTAAAACATTTCATCTTTGAGGTTGTTGCATAGTATAATCAACAAATTACCTTGTTTTAAATCTAAAAATTGCATTTAAATATTTCACTTTAGGTTATAGAATTGCACTTTATTTACTTTTCCATAATAGAATGTTTTCTTTCAAGAGATGTGGCTTTGATATGGTAAAAAATGGATTGCATAAGTACAACATCCTCTTATGAGTTCAATTTAGAGTACAACAATGAGGTCATTAAGAAACATGTTAGTCATCCTTCTACTATCTTTCATAGTTATGAGAACATCTTAGAGAAAGTGGATCAAACCATTGACACAATCCTTACTATTACATTGCCTATTGGTGAGGATGGTATGATATAAGAGAATGCAAGCATAGACAATCATAAAAAATATACTTGTTATTCTCCCAATACCTCTCCTATTAGTGACAAAGGTATCTTGGTGAAAGAAGATACAAGCATTAAGAGTCTTGATTTTACCTCTCCCCATCCCCCTTTGTAAGATATTAGAAAATAATAAGATGAGATCATATAAATATTTCTAAATGTCACCTTACCTAGTCTCATTCATCCCTTGCTTGTGAAAATGTTTTAGCGAAAGAGGATGATATCATAGTTAGCCATGACAATCAAAATTGTCCTTCTTCTAATATCCCTCCTCGGTGCAAAGAGGATAGGTTGGTGTTAGAAGATGCACCTATTGAGAGTCATGAAAATCTTGTTCCTACCTTCCCTAATGTTCCTACCATTTGGTAAGATCTATTTGGTAAGCATGAAAATCATAATTTTCCTTCTCTTGATGCCTCCCCTACTTTTGATGAAGCTACTTTATAAAATATACCCATGGAATGTGATGAATATCTTACAAGCTCTCTTACAAGGGTAGATAGTATGGCACAAGAGAATGAGAACTTAGAGAAAAAGGATGAAGTCCAGGACAATCAAATAGAGCCTTCTAATATCCCCACTATTGGAAAATATGAAAATCCAACCATTGATAATTCCCTTGAAATGAAGTCATTTTAGAAGTACTAACCTTTGCATGTCATGAACATCTAGCTAGTAGTTCTCCTAAAAACTCTCCTCCTAGGGAAGATATCATGGTGCAAGAAAAGGATAACGTTAGCAATAATGATATAGTGCCCTTAGATGAAGATGATGAAGTAACATTAGACTCTCCTTCACTAAGGGAAGTTAATATTATTCAAACTCAACTCATCCTTTATCCACCTTCACACAAACCTCAAACTCAAAACAAACCTAAACTTATCCTTTACCCACCTAAGAATAATGTTTTGCAGTAGTTGAGTCATAATACCGTATCTCATACATATAACACTAGAAAAAATCCACAACCAAGACAAAAACCTTCAACATCCCTTCCATTTCCTAATCTTATCTTACCAGGTCCCCCTCATTTTCCTCGACAAAGTGGAAAGGAGTATGATCTTGTTGAACAACTAAAGAATAATCCTACTAAGATATCATTATGGGACCTTATTCATGCCTCCCCTCATTATCACAACATGATTCAAATTTATTTACAAAAAATTCCTACCCATCCTAATGCGCACTCAAACAATGTGGCAACCCAAATTCAAGCCATAAATTTGTACATCATAGACATTAATTTTCATCAACATGAGCTGCCCCCTTTGGAAATTAGAAATAAAAATGATGCCTTCATGATAATAGCTAGATACAATAGGACAGGAAGATAATGGTTCAACTTTGAATGCATGTAGTGTGAAACTTTTGGATAGAATTGGTGTGGATAAATCAAGAATTGAACCTGATTCTTTATCAATTTGAGGATTTGACAACATAGGAAAGCAACCGCTTGGTGTGATTACTTTTCCCATTATAGTTGGAAAGGCTACCTTACAAAATCCTATTCATGATATGCCTCATGATCTTTCATACAATATTCTTTTAGGAAGACCTTGGATCCATGAGATGCATGTGACTCCTTCAACTCTTCATCGTATCATGAAATACACATATACTAATATTAAAGCATACCAAGTTGAAATAGACCCCAAGTTTGAAAGTTTCTTACAAGTTGAAAAAGGAAGGAAGAATCCTCTAAACACACTAATTCCAAATTTGAACATAGAACCTATAAACAAAGAGAAACAAGAGATGGAAAAAGTGTCAAAACTATTAGAAGAAAATTGGGGTTCCTTAGATTTCACAACATTCATGAGAGAATACAAGATCATAAACAAAGATTTAGACAAGGGAAAACAAAAAGCCGTAATGTCAACACAAAATTCAGAAGCATCCACCTCAACCACTTTAGAACAAAAGACAACAAATTACACAACAAACTTTGATGAAATTAATTGTAAGCTACCACCTAATCCAAAATAAATTAAAATGCTTTATGGAAAAGGTTATGAACTTATGAAACAACTTGGATATAGTGGAAAAGGATGTGGTGCTAGAGAACAAGGTATCAATGTCCCAATAGAGCCTCACATGCAAGAAAATACTAGTGGTTTTGGTTGTTGTCCCTCAAAACAAATAAACAAGCCTTCACTTAATATCAACACTATTACAAAAGATTCCTCTAAGCCAACTTTAGAATTAGTGCATCCTAAATTGATATACACTAGTGGTCTTGATTATTACCCTTTGAAAGAAATGAAAGAAACAAAGAAATCCTTGCTTAACAACAATGTCATCATGCAAATACTAATGATTTGAGTTCATTAGATTTTACATCCTCCTTTCAAGGAGAGAACAAAATCTCACAATCTAAAGAGTCTTGTGTAGGTATGACACCTGGTACTAAGCAAGAGATATATTTGCCACAAAATAATGAAACATCCTTTATTTTTGATCAAGAGAGTATCTTCACGAGACTCCTCCAAGATCATCTGATATCTCTTCGTCCAATAAAATGAAAGAAATTTTACTACAAGAGTTCATTTTGCACATATCATAGAGTTCATGGTCATTCTACTAATAAGTGTAAGGATTTGAGTAACAAAATTCAATATCTTAGGGATTTTAGTGCTCTTCCTTGTGTTGAAGCACCTAGTCCCTCTAATTGAAACTTATTTTTATCCTATTTGACTCATCCTTGTCCTTCATTAAGTGGGGGCAAGGGGCTAGTTAGCCTTGTCCTCATTTGTCATTTTCTCTTTTGGGCTAGTTGACTTCCTCTCATGTACATATAAGAGCAAGCTTGGGATGTGGGTGGCATGCCTTAAGTTGGATCACATGTGACATACTTTTCTTTCTCTGTTTATCATTGCACTTTTTGGGGCTACCCCTTTTCATGATGTAGCTTATTGGAAACATATGACTTGGCATAGGGATTTCTGAATATGCTCTCATGTCTTCTCCTACTTTAAAGAAATTTCTCACAATAATGGTGTTAGAAACTGCTTTAAAGTTGGGGCATACATTGACACTCATGTTTCATTGTGTGATTTTATTTCTTCTTGCAATGTGTCCTTTTCTTGGTGGTATCATTGGGCTTGATTTCCTCCAAGAGTGTGATATTTCTTTGACTTGTCCTCTCTTGGAGACATTAGGCACAATGCTCCCTAAGAATAGACCTTACACGAAATAAGAAAAATCCCTTTGAACATTCCTTACACTATTTCTCATTTACATTGGTTATATGGCCACCTTGCATACAACACTTTGCATTCCTGTAGAGCCATCTTGTTTGTTCATGAGTTTCAAGCATATGAAGCTTTTCTTGCCTCATGAACCTTGAAGTTCATTGCAGTGTGGCACCTTATCAAAGTTATCAGGAGGTATAACTTTGGTATGGTTTGATGGGAAGCCAAACTAAGGCATGACTTTCCATTAGCCTCTTGTGTGTGTGTGTGGGTGCATACCGTCTGTGTCTGTATGTGTCTCACCCTCTTGGATTACACATCCCATGGATGACCTAAAGTTCTATGGCCCTAGAGTGAGCACATTTTAGTCGAAGCTTGATCCACCTTTTCTTTCTTTTTCTTTCATCAATGACATTGTATGTTTGTGTATCTTGTTTTGCTACGTACCATATACCTTGTGCATGTCCTTTCATGCATATGTTGGCTTGATGTAGGATCTCATATCCTAGGGGATTGACCACCTCCTTTGATCCTTGTTATCCTAGACCATCCGCATTGGTACAACTATACCCCTCTTGAATGTCTACTTTAGTGTGAGTTTGAAGGAAGTTCATCCTCTCACTAAAGTTGGGGCTAGATGTAATGATGGAAAAAGGGTACGCCTTTTGCTTACTTAATTTGGGAATAATTAATGAGCTTAATATTGCCTTAGTGATCTAGTGTTGTGATGTGTTTTACACATCCACATTAGGTTTTGGGGCCCTTTTTAAGTTAAATAAACCTAACTTTTTCCTAATTTAGTGTTGTAAAGTGTATTTATTTGAACCTTCACATTAAATTTAGGAAGCTTGTAAATCAAATGGACCTAATCTAGTGTTGTAATGTGTTCTACACATTCACATTGGGTTTAGGGCCCTTGTAAGCTAAATATACCCAATTTTTCCTTAATTTAATGTTGTAAAGTATATTTATTTAAAATTTCACATTGAATTTTGGGCCCTATTACATTTATGACCTTAATACCATCATTAATAGGCCCCTATGACCCTATATTATGCATCCCAAGGAATATTTTATTCAAAAACCTAACAAGATCAACAAATAAACCTAATTTACACACTCCTTGACACTTTAGCATTCAAAATACACCTTGTGGGACCGATACGCCACCTTGGGTGTATGAGTCCCACCCAAGTTGGACCCATATGCCACTAGTGGCTATGAGTCCCATTTGACCTATTTTTAAGTTCAAAATCCATGTATGTCAGCATTTGGGATCTAATACATGGGATATTAGATGGATTTCCTATATAAATGAGCTTTCAAATTATTATTGCATAAGTCCTACATGTTATCAAGTCAAGCATTCAAGAGTTAATCATTCCAATACTTCACAATACTATTAGGAGAGGATTCAAAAGAAAATTTCTTCATCAATTGCTGCAGAAATTGAAGATCCATCATCATGTCAAGGATACCAAGCAGCAAGCATGTTATTGAGCTAGTGTTGTGATGTTGCATTCAAGATCAAAGGTTAAGCATTGTTCTACACTTCTTTCATGGTTTAGATCTACATCCTTCATGGCCATTTCATGCTAGATTATAGATCTACAAACATCATTTACAAGGCATCATTCAAGATCTAAGTGTCTTGGAGCTTGAAGGATCATTGAAGATTAGGTTACAAGCTTGGAGAAAGTTTTTGGAGTTCTCTCCCCATTTTCAAGGTTGTAATCTTCACTAAAAAGTCACCTACAACCTCGAAATAAAAGTTTTAGATCCAAAAACAACAAGGAATAGAAAGAGTAGACATTGAAGACCAGATTCAAACTTTGAAGCTCTAGAAAACACTAACTAGACTCATACACTAGTCTTTGCATATGAGTCCCAGTTTAGGTCAATTTTGAGATTTTTACAGTTTTAGATATCCTTTTTCAAGACACCTATTCTTGTACAGAATACCACATCTAGGATTGATTTTCCTAGCCTGGCGTATGAGTCCCAATCAACATTAAAGTCATTATTTTTAGCATTTTAGAGCTCCCTCCAATCATCTTCAGATTTCTAGGTGCACACATTTCATCTTGCAACTTTTTGTTTTGTTTTACATGCATTTTTAGGTCATTTAGTGAAAGATTGCATCATATTAGGGTTTAGTATTACATCTTTCATTTCATTTGTCTTTCCAAGCCCTAGCTTGGTGGTGAACCCCTCATTAATCTCTAAACATACCCTAGGATACCCTATTATTAGATCTATTCCTCCGTTCTTCATTGGATTGAGATTTCTAAACTTATCCTTGAATGTGGAGCATAGAAGGTTTGTTTCCCTAGGTCCTAAAACCCTTTGGGTGACAATTTTCTTTCCTTATATTGTTTTTTTCAAAATCCTTACTTCTAAGTAGATGAAAATCATACTACTCTAGAATCTAGTTTAGATTGGTTAAAAAATGAAGAAAAGAAAAATGGAGCTTTAATAATTCGTAAATGAAGTTTCTTATATAAGAAAATGAGCATTAGGTAAAGGAAAAAAATACTTAAATAACTAAAATTTATCTTCTTGCCACTCTTATGATGAAAATAATACCATTAACTCCATGGGAAACAAGAATAATAATCTAATTGACGTTGTAATTGGCTATATCTAAGATATAATCATGAGTTGTATCATCTTGTCCAGATACAACATCAACTTTGTGCTTCCTTTGGAAATGATTTCATTTTGAGTGAGAATCACCTCGACTAGATGTGCACCTTCTTGACCAAAATTTCCTTGAGTCAGACAATTATACCACTAATGTTTAATGTCATGTGTGTGGGTATCACATATGTAACACCGTCGAATTTCCTTTTGAGGCTTCTACTACTATTATGGTGGCTTTTGTGATTGCTTTTTTGGTTGTCCCTTTTGAAACTTCTAACCACACTATTATCTTGAGATCAATGCTTTATCTTCAAACTCATCTTTGACTAACTAGATGGCTTCTTGTTGGATAAAATTCATCAGTTCTTCAAATGAAACCTTCTAATTTGTACAATTTTTTTCTTGTTATTGTCTATGTTGCCTCCCCTAAGGCTCCTACTAGTTACATTCTAGATAATGTGGTCTCTTCCACGATTCTAGATACTCCTATTTTCGGTTTAGATGTTCCACCTATTGTTCCTGCTACTCCACCTATTTTCTTTTCTCAAGGAGCTTCCCCCCTTCTTGTCAAATAGGTTCAAACCTTGTTTTTTCTTCTTCATGGACTGAGGTACAGTGCAAGAAGAGACATACTCCTAAGATGAAATCTATCTTGATTGAAAAGGATTTGGAGGAAAATTTGTTAGGTTGAAGCTCAGGTGCTTGGAATTTTCTATTGGTGGCCCATAGGTTGGGTTTTGGTTTGTCCTGCTAGTTGCTTTTCTATTCTTGGATTGCTTCTTTTGCACCTCTCTAGGTGGCCTATAGGCCTATTTTGGTATTTTTTTTGGTTTATTTTGTTGGCTGTGAAGCCTATTTCACTATGTTGTTTAGGCTAGGGCCCTTTAACCCTACTTTCTTAATAAAAACATCGTGAGAAAAGTCCAAAACTAGGAAGGAAGAGCTCTCAGAGTGATCAAAACAAGGAATTTTTACTCTACCTTCTTCACACGCACAACAATCTTTGCTCATAGTTCAAATACTTGAAGTAAGAGTTCCTCTACTTTCTCACTAGCTTGCATATTAAGCATATGAATCTTGAATTGGAGATGGAGGATCTTGGTTTGGTTCTTCACCTCATAGATGGTGGATAGAGAATTCCAAGCCTCATTTGATGTTGTCACATCCCAAACATGTGGCTGAACCTCATAAAATATATTAAGGGTTACCAACATAAAGGATTTTAAATTTCCTTGTCTAACTTCTTCTACTCATTTACAAATTAGTTAGACATTACACTTCACAAATAATGGTCCTTGATAGTTTTTCAAAGTTGAGAATTGTGTGCATCTTAGTCTTCTACACAAGATAATTAAACCCATTAGGGAGTTAAGAATCTAATAGAAACATCCTTGATGTAGACATGGTGACACCACAAAACAAAACAAAAATATTTCTCAAAAAGAAATTTTATTATTTAGGCTGACATACACACCCTTTTAAGGATAAAGAGAGACTTGAAGATGAGCTCAATATACTCATGCAGTGAGATGGGGAAACTTATGTGGGTTTTCTACCTCATATTCATCATTTGTATCATAGAATTTCTCAAGCTAGGAAAAATTCTCCTTGCTTGCCATTGTACATTAAATAGAAAATACTCCAATAGCCCTTTCCTAAGCAACTCATCTAGTTATAGATTGTTAGTATTTTGGAAAGAATCTAGAAGAGATAAACAAAAGTCAATGGAATATGTAATTTCATCTTGACCTTTTAGTTGTTTACCATTTTCATGGTTGCTTGTGGCACTCCAAGTATTGTTACACAAATTTTAAATTCATCATGCATAACAATGTGATTATTCTTTATGAATTAAAATAATTAAATTCCTTGGTAGTTTACTTACAATATCTTAAGCAATATTTTATCTTCCTAACAATTCCAAACTATGGTCTAATGACTTCTCAACCCATGGATTTGATTATTCTAACACAAATAAGCACCAAAATAACAATGTTCAAACCAAAAAACAAGACAAAATATATCAAATTGATTATAATATAACATTCACTTATGTCACATATTTTCTCACTATGTCTTCTTACGAAATCATCCTTCACTAGCCATTGAAAAATTTCACTAGGCATGTGTTTATTATGATGCAGATACATATGGATTTATTCTTCTTATTTTGCATAGATTTTGGATGCCTTTCTCAATCTCACACAACTATTATGCTAGGAAAAAAATGAAATCATGACACCTTCTTTGTCTATTGAATATGTCAATCTTCAACACATGAAACATACAATTTAATGTCACCTTTGTCTATTATAAATCAATAATTCTTCTACATATTTCAACGTAGGCTCACACCCAATATTTATGCCTCCATTCATGCCTCTTACCACACTCCTTTCACTTCTATTCATAGGAACAAGAACATTGTGCACTTTGATACCATATGAAGAGCAACAAAAAAATATATGCTATTCAATGATCAATTTTCTCCTTCATACAAATATGGAACCAAGGAAAGAGCAATTGGATCAACTAAAAAAAATTAACTATATACTGACTGACATGATTAACAATGTAATAAAAAAATTATGCTTACAAAATTTGACTAATAGGTGATGATCCTGTATAGGATCTACACTATTAGTAGTATTGAATGCTTAATTAAAACAACTTTGCGAGAATTTGAATTCATGCATACATTAACAAATTTATGCATTAAAACTTCAAATGAGAAACTGAATATGAGAGAGAAGAGAGAGGAGAAGATAGAAAGTGCAAATAGCGTTTGATTATGGAGTTTTCACAAATATGAATCGTCTCTAGGGTCAGCTCCAATAAGTCGCGACCAATCCGATTAATCTCCAAAATAAAAGTACAAAGCACCAATACCATTTTTCCCTTCCAAGCACTTAGGCAGCATAACAACACCCCATCATCACGAGAAAAATGGCTCAAAGTCTCCTTACAGCTCTTTCTTTCCAAACACCTATCTTTGTTTCTCTAATTTTGCAAAATCTAAGTTTGACACTTCTCAAAATTCCTTTTCCTCACTCTCACCCATTCACCCCTTTTTATACACAAACTTTACTCAATCACGGTATAAAACCATATGATTTACAAAATATTCCCCCTATCTCCATTTTTACATATAAATCCCTATTAAATCCCCTAAAAACAACCTAATCTCCCATATAATCTTTAATAATATTTTAGCCCCTTATATTCTTGACTCGGGCTTTACAAATTTGGGAGATTATTTTTTTAATAAAAGGTTGTTTGTTTTTATTTTAGGGGAGTTTGTTTTATTTTTAAGGCATTCAATCATTAAAAAATTAACAAAACCGACCGAAGCCTAATTTATTCCAAACCCGTCGCATGGCTTGTTGGTGGGTTTGCCTTTTGGAGACCCGGTGGTTCCAGGTTCAACTCCCGACGGTTGTAATTTTGAAAACAAACTCCAAAACTAATGTGACAAAAACAACTCGACGCTGAATATAGTAAAGAGAGGTTGCAGGGCTCCGCACGTAGCAGCATGGAGGTTGGGGGTTCAAAACCTCCCAACAATTTTTTTAACAAATTCAACAACTTATCCATCCACCGGTGCAAGAAGGAGGCCACGTGGCATGCCGAGGAGGTGCCATGTGGCAGAGCATGATTCACTGACGGTGCTGACTAAGC
>VDFB02386758.1:0-12619 GCA_007258455.2 Sequoia sempervirens
CATTCACAAAGGCATTTTGTTTTTTTTTTTTTTTACATAAATCAATGTACCCATTTTGGTTCTTTCCGTCCCCGACCAAACCCACATTTTTAAATTTAATTTTATTACGTAAAAACTGCGTAAATCACATGGGGAGGTTTTTATTTCTACTCACCTGCTGTCCGCCCGCGCCCTCACGGTACATTGCCCGTACCCCGTCCGCCCGGTGCACGATCGCGGTGTCATTGTCTGTCGACATCGTGTCTCATCGTTGCTTTTCTCTCCTCTCCTCTTTTTCTCTCAACTGCTACAGTGACAATGACCCAGGTAATTTTTCAAATTACCTTTTTAACCCCCCTTCCTCCAACAAGGTATTTTTTACCTTCTATTTAACTTTTTATTCCTCTAATTAATCCCAAAATTCCCGAGGCTGCCATTCACAAACCGTGCGTCAGATCACCTCCATTCAAAAACCAAAATTACTCAATTTTCTGAGCTCTATCCAACGGTATCATTCTTTCCTTCCTGTCGAGATGTCATCTGGGGACCCCTTTTTCCTTCCCCAACCGCCCTCTCGAGGGGGCATACCCTCTTACCATTCCTCCATCCCTCCAGCTTGGTCATTGGGGCATCATTAACCTTTTCATGCCAGGGTCATCACCATCCTTCATCTCTTGCCTCATTCACATTTTATTTTTCTTCGAAACACTGTTACCCTAACAATGTTTCGAAGAGGGGCAAAATGTAGACATCTAAATTTAATCACTTGCATATGATTAAATTTGCTGCCTTTCCGTCTATCATATTAATATTAATTTATTAAATTAATATTATACCTTTGGCCTCATAATGGTAAAGTATTTAATTTAATAATTAATACTATATATTTCACCTTATTCCTTTCTAAATTAAATAAATACGCTAATTTATTTAATTTAGTCATTTTCCCCTTGTTGATTTAAAATCAATTTAAAATTCCTCCTTGTCACATCCTCCATAACTTTTCTCTAATCTGAATTACTATGATGTGCATTCCCTTAATCAAAGGTTAATGTCACATCCTCCTACATTTGCCACTTGCCTCTAATCTTCCATTAATTAGCCTAATCCAATGTTTGCACAACCTTAACCAAAATCATTAGCTAAATTTAGCACCACTTTTTGGTCAATTCTTCCATTTTTCCTTTTTTTGATATTGGCCCCCTTTCCCATGTGAATTTTTAATTCACATTTATTTATCCTAGGTTCCTCTCCTTTAAATGTGAATTTTTAATTCACATTCTATTCTTCCAAGGCTTCTAGAACCTTGGACTTGTCACAATCTCCACATGTGACCAAGTCCCACCTTTTTGGAGCCCACCTTTTACCCTCTAGATCATCCTAAGAATGTGAATTTTTAATTCACATTTATATCCCCAACCACCTTTCCTTTTCCCATGTATATTTTTGAGGAATTCTAAAATTCTTCAAATGTCCCTTTCACTCCCACTTGGGGACAAGAAATCCCTTTTTGTGGAAATCTCCTCACTCCCCAAGGTGCATGTCCTTTTCCACCTCATGTACCCTCTTGACACCTCATCTCCATCTCATATCCCCTTGTCCACTTCACCCTCTACATGTCAAGATGTGAGGGCTTGAGGGTTCTCAACCCACCATAGCCCTTCATCTTGGCCTTGTTGGAGCAATCTTGACCGTTGAATTCTCTAGAGAATTCAAATTCTTCTATAAATACCCCCTCCTCAAGGGTATTTCGAACACTTTGCATTTTGATAACTACATGCTGTCCATTTGAATCCTCAAGCCTTTTCAATCATTCAACCATCTTTATTAATCATCTTGCATATAGAATCTTACATCTTAGTCACTCAATCCATCATCTAAGGAGCACACAATCCATTCCAATCAAGGGCCAATCAAGGAGAAATCAACAGCAAGGAAGGTGATATTGTTTCTATTTTGTTTATCCATTTCCTTTCTTATTCTATCTCTCTTTTGGCTAATCTTGAGGTGTCCTTGATAGTTTTTCATTCATATTCTTAGTTAGTTTTCACATCTAGAGTAGGATAGATATCAAGGTATCACAGTAGGAAATCCATAATTCAACAAGGTACTTTGGAGTTAGTATATAAATGCCAAATGTGGAATTAGGGCCATTACACAAAAGGACCCATAGCTAGAATTCACCAGCATAAAATGCAGTTCTTTACTCTTGATATTAAATCAATTTAGTTGTTGCAAAGCTCAATCTGGGCAAGAGCAGCAACTATTGAAACAAATGGCTTACTCAACCATAGCATAGAACCTCAGAAAATATGCTTTATATAGCTCAACATTTAAATGGTTATGTACAATCTATAGCTGATGAAGTACTTCCCCATGGTTGTTGTATACTACTATAGCAGTCATGTGGAAGTACCTTCATCATTAATTTGAACTCTAAGTAAGCATTATGTTATCAGCATTTTATGCCCGATTCAAGGTTCAACAACAATAGTATCATTCTATCAAATATATATATATATTGGCCCTTAAATTCACTAGTAATTACAAACCCAAGGTTTAGTTCAACCCAGTTTTGTTTGTAAGAGAAATAATTCTATTTTTTCTCCCTTGTTAATCAAATATGCAATCCTCAAAACAACAAATACAAGCCTCAAGCTGATGTAGATCTTGGATAAACTACCAAATGCAAAATTAATGGACAATAATAGTAACCTCGAATCTTACATGCCAAAATATTTGAGTGAGACAACTGATCTACAGCTGATAATTATATGAATAGCTTATAGAAATTAATTAACTATTAAGCACTACCCACACTTTATGGTTTAGTGATTATTGACTTGCACCTATTTTATTCTCTCTTGTACGATAGTCCCCACAAACCCATTTGATGAACTATGATTGACTTTCAAAGGCTGCAATCCAATATTTGTAAGGCTGAGGTAGCCTACGAGGTACTCTTATGTGTGATTCCACATGGTATGGAAACTTCTAAAGATGTGATTTGATTCATATAGGGCCTCCATAAATAATTTTTTTTCCAACAACAAGCAAAATAAAATAATAGAAATAATTCTTCTATAACATACTGGAAATTCTTCACAGTAACAACTGAAATTTCAAGGGGGATTAGGGTGTGGTTTTTCCATGTTTGTGAAATGGAATTTAGGGGTAGCTACACAAGAGTTAGGTCTCATTTTTTGGGTGAGGTGAGCCATGGAGCTAGAGTGTGTCCTGCATTGACAGATGAACTATTTTTAGAGTGCCAAAAAATTCAAATGGAGTTGGATGGTGGGATTCAAGGTGGGTCACCTTCTTTCCCAAGTTCACAATCATTTATGCCTATGCGTATTCCTTCCACGGTTGGTAGTAGTGGAGCTGCCTCAAGAGGAAAGAGGAAGGTGAGTGGTAGTGGAAAGGCATCTTCAATTGAGTCCATGTTTAATAACCAAGCATGAGAAGCCACTGAATCTTCCATTTCCAAATTCTTTTTGGCCCATGTCATCCCATTTCATGTGGCTCATTCCTCTTATTTCAAACAAATGGTGAAAGACATAGCCACTATTGGTCCTTCATTCATACCCTCTAGAGATCATAAGCTACATACCACCCTCCTAGACAAAGAGTTCTCCAAAGTTAATGTGTTAATGGAGGAGATGAGGAAAATGTGGATGAGGATGGGGTGCTCTATAGTGATGGATGGGTGGACTAATGTTAGACATCGGCCACTCATCATTGTCATAGTCACATGCCCTGTTGGTTCTTATTTTCTTAGAGTCATAGATTGTTCAAGGAGACATAAGGATGCAAACTTCCAGTTTTCCATTTTGAAAGATGCTATAGAGGAGGTTGGAATTAGTGTTGTTGGGAGAGAAAATCCATCAAAGAGGTATGCATTTCCTTTCCCCTTTAGAGGAAAGTAGAAATAATATTATTTTACTATTTTTTTCCTATTATATGTTCTTGTTTTAGGTTGAAAGACTATAATGTGATTTCATATTTTCATTCACAATTTCAATGCCAAACATCCAAGATGGCCTCAGAGGCTTAACACTTCCAGATATCTAGACCTACTCAAATGCTAGGACCAAGTGTTACACCCCATTTATGAATTACCAGATTACTTTTAATTTTATGAGTAAATATGATTTTAAATGCAAGATTATGAATTTAATATGTTCAATGGATGAATGAAATGTATGAACATGCATTACAATGATATTACTTTTCAAATACTTTAATGATGCAAATGATATATGATGAATATGATTTTTATGTTATCGGCTAACTACTTTTATGATGCACTAAGTTGGATGCAAGAAAGAATCAAGCCCTCCAGTGAGGAGAGGGAGAGTATCACCCAGGAGGTGAGTTTGGTATGACAACCACTAATGTATCTACTTGAGATATTGCACATTCATGGCCTAGGTTAGACAAGTTAAGTCAAGTCAATCCAAGATAAGTGTCAGCAAGTAAACCCTTGGTCATAGATTTTGGGATGATTGGAATGTTTGAGTAATTATCTTTGATTTCCTTTGGTTGTTTCTTCAATTTGTATTAAAGGGACTAAATCTTTGTATTGGGTATATGTTCTACTTTGTGTATTTAATATATATATATATATATGAATGGATAAATATATACATTAAATGTATATATGTATATATGTATATCTATGATAACTCATGTATATGAGCATATACATGTGTACACATACGTAGGTAGAAATACCTACATATACTCATATGTGGATACATCATACATATGGGAAATTGATTGGACATATATACACACTTTGTATATATACTTATCGATAAATATATATACTTATTATAATATGTTAAAATAATAATATATATGTATATATGATTGGAAATTAAATTATTTCAATAAATATGTTAGTATATATATATTAAAATAATTTAATGGTAGATCATTATAATACATATATATATTATATATAATGAATGATATGATAAGATATCAACCCATACATAATGCGAGTAAAGTAAACAATGTTTAAACTGAATGCTACACATATGTGATGTGACACTGTGAACAAAGTGTAAAGCTGAATATAATGCATAAGCTATGTGCATATATTAAACTAAAGTTAGCACATATAATACAATGAAATAGTGAGTCGATGATAATGCATGAGTTCATAAAATAAAGATAAATTAGCATGCCACATATGAAAAACAATTAGAAAGTGTTGAATGGGTCAAAATGCCATGAGTTGGTAGGGAAAACAATTAGAGTTTGCTCTATTTTGAAAAGCAGCCTACATTGTAGGCACTAGGAGCAGAAACCTGGCACAACAAGAGCCACAATAGGAAGTAGAAAGCAAGTCAGAAACCATAGCAAGTGTTTGACCTAGTAAAATAACCATAAGCTAGCTGAAATAAGGTGACTCAGCCATGTGTTTGGAACTAATTTTTCTTAGGACTTTAAATGTGTCAAGTTATTAATTATTTTTGCTGCCATGTTTCACCCAGTTTGCTTAGTCACTAGCTTAGGAAAAATTGGTTTTGAGTTTTTGATTTTAGTTTTAGAGGTGGAAATTAATGGAGCTAATCTATAGCATTATTTTTCTCAATATCTCTTATATATAAAGGGAAACCTCTTAATTTTTGGGTATTCGAGTGGAATTCATTTATTGTCCATTGTTGTTGTTCAATAGTAGTTTTATTTGTGCAGAGCAGTGCTTTTGAGTACAAATTGTGAGAAGAGTGATTACATTTAGTGGTTGAGAGCTATTTCTTTGTGAGATCTGAGTGTTGGGAGAGGTTGGAATTGGAGATAAGCTCAAAGTGGAAAGAGCAACATATAGAGTTTTTGGTATTAAGCTTTGAGAGCCAATCCTTCATTGGAAGCTAAATTTCAAGGCATGCTAGTCTTTCTTATCAATTATTCTTTTCTATTTGATATCGTGTTTGTTAATGTTTGCAAGTGCTTGTGAAAATGATGATTGCATATTATGTAGAGCTTGCATGCATGTTGATTGGAGAAATATTATTAGTTTGATATGCATATAACTACTATGATAGAAGCATGTGGTTGCACTTTTTAAACAAAGAGAACTAGAAGGTATTATCATATCATAAGCTAAGTGTATGCTTGCATGAATTATGATATTAGGAATAGTATTATGTAGAAGTAATATGTTGTCATTGTCAAATTATGACGTTATGTAAATCTATGATGGTAGATTAACCATGAGTGGAGAACCTACGTTCTCAAATGCTCATATTTCTTTGGAAGTAGGAAGACAAATTATTCCCTAGGGTTAGGGTGTACACTTGATTGTGTTTATGTTGACATGCAACAAAAGGGTTGAAAAATGTATTGGTGATATATATTTTCTAATTATGCTATTATCTTATACTTGACCAAGAGTCTATACCTATTCATGGTATCCTAGTCTTAAAGAAGAGGACTTTACATCTTAGCAACCCAAAGCTATAATGTGAGGAGACTTTAAGGTGTAGAAGCACAGACTCCTCTCCAGCTAAAAATATCTTCCAGATTAGATATGAAATTTGTGTACATTGTAAACATGTGAATATATGAGTCATATTGAAAGAAAGGATTTATGATTGTTTATGAACATGAAAACATAGAAACCTTATATAATCAATGCAAGGGATAACTTGGAAGGAACCATGAGGAAAATGGAGAATAATCGAAAGGATCTTAGTTGAATTTATTAGAGGTTGAATATCTTATTATGTCGATTTACTATTATTAGACATTACTATGAAGTTGAGGTCTTAAATGAAATCTAATGTCAAGAATTACCATATTGGTTATGGCATTTGAGAAGGATGGAGCCATAATAGATATGACAACAAAGAGTTTGAACCCCATTATGAAGTAAACTTTAAATCATGTTTAATTTTGGATTATTATATTTATTGATAGAACTTTAGATTGAGTCCAAATGTGACCAATCGATGACATGGTGTCATCAAAGTTATCTAGTTATGTATGAATTGGGAAAGTCATTAATTAAAAGAAAGAACTTTAATATTAGGTTTTTTTCAATTTCATTTATGTTACAAATGTGTAAACAAGGTATTTAATAGGTTGGGTTAAACCTAATTGGTTAGTTAGATCAATATAAAAGTTATATCATTTTTTGGAATGTAATCTTGTTATATTATTATGTGGTCAAACCTAGTCAAGAGTAATTTATGGTCATTATAGTTTCCAAGTTGAGCAAGGGGGTGAGTGAACATATGACTATGCTTGAAATACTAAGCAATTATATATATGAAATCTCTGGCCATTTGAAGTAAGTGTAAGTTGTCACTGCATACACTTGTTGATTCACTACAAGCCAGTATTGCATAGCTAGTAGGGAGTGTCATGCATGTAGGTGGGTATCCACTATATGGAAGCACTAGTTATGTAGGATACTATACCATGCTCGTCAAGTAGGCTTATATTATACGGTTACCATACCAATCTCTTCGTTGAAGGGTAGGGCCATCTTACTAATTAGGAAGATGTGCAGGGGACCACAATAAGTCTGTGGTTGGCGAAAAACAACTTGGGTGATGCTCTCCCTCATGCAGTTGGTGGTCAAGAATTGAGGATGCATGCTTTAGCAAGGGACATCTCAACCAATTGTACTCTTGATCCATTCAGCTCTTGGAAGCTGTTACACCCCAATTGTGTAATTACTATTTACTATTACTATGTAAGGTAAATGTGAATGCAATGTGAATTTCGAAGATGAATAAATTGAGCTTGCACCTTGTTATCAAATGAATTATGAATGGATATTATCTAATTTAATGATATGTGAAGAAATGCATATGTGTGAGATGGGTAGTTAATAAATTGATATTCTAACTTTGGAAATGTATTAAATGTAATGCATATTCTGTTGAATAGCTAACTAACTTGGGCTTATGTTAGTGGATGCAAGTATAAGTTCAATTCCTCCAAGCAATGGGGAAGCATCACTTAGGAGATCTTGGTTGGGTAACTAGTAACGTAACCTATTTGAGCTTATACACACCACAGTAGAATAATTGAGTCAAGTTATTTATGTAGGAAGATGATAAGTCATCCTTAGTTTGATGTGTCTACATTAGTAAGATTCTTGTTTACTATTGAGTGCATTAGTGCGTGATGTTTTATCTGTTTGAGCCCGTGAGTTCTTTCTTATATTACTATGCTTTTATAGATGAGAAAAACATACATGGAATATGTATATCTACACACATGCATGTATTTGGTGTGTAATCAAAGGTGTATATATATAAATATATACATATGTCCATATGTATATATGTATCAATACACACATGTGATTGGAAAATGAATATTCCATATGAATGTATCGATACATGTATAACTACGTATACATGTACACAAAGGAATATATATGAATATATATAAATATATATCACGAACTCATTTGACTACAAAATCCAACGAAAATTTCTGATGAAAGATGAATAATTTGATGTATTGTTGGGATTTGATGTGTAATTTTCAATTTTTTAAAATTTTATCCCCAACATTGTTGAAATTTCGACGAACTTGGGTTTTGTCAAAATTTTGATGCATAGTCTCGTCAAAATTTTGACAAACATTCAAAATAAAAATAAAAATGAATTTGTGGTTGACATAAATAAAAGTGAGTTCACCTATTTATTGTGACAGTGTTTTTCTATACTTGCGAATTTTCTCTACTTGTGATAGTTTGTGGAGAACTAAGGATGATTTTCTTGGGAAAAATAAGAAAAAATTCAAGAAGATATCGCCAGGTTGAGGGTGTTCATTGTCTTTTTCCATATTTCATTTGTGAAGTCAAATTTGTACTTCCAAGTTTGAAAATCCTTATTTTAAAGCAACATCTCATGGAGATTTCGTATAAATGATCATGTAGTGTCAGTGTGTCAGTCAAAATTATGTGTGTGGACAGTTGATGAAATATTCAAGCTTGGTAAAGAAAAATCATGTCAAATAATATTAGTCCAGAAAAAAATGAAGAGACAATTGCTAGAATGTGGGCTAGATTGAAAAGAAAGGGTGATGGGAAATGTTATTGTCCTTGCAATAATTGCAAGGGCTTAAAGACGAGAAGACTTTTAATCACAACAGTTGAGAAACATTGTAGGTAGCATGGTAACGTTGAAGGGGGGCATGATTATTATCCATTGGTAAGTTGTTCATTATATGTGTTTATATTGATTGAATTTGTAAATATTTATATCGTTTTAACATTTTTTATATATATAAAAAATCACTTGATCATGATCATGGTTGATTTGTGTCTATCATTATTATAAAGGTGGGGTACCCTAGGGCACATGATATAGATTATCATGGCTTGAAGAATTTGGTTTTGCAAGCAGGGAAACATGGAGCTGTGAATATCGAAGATGAAGTTAATGATCCTATTGAAGAAGATGATCATGCACCAGAAAACATAGTTGAAGATGAAGGTACAAATATATTGATCCATGAAACATTTAGTGGCACAACTAATAATGATGATCAAGATGACTTTGATGATGTTCATGATTTACCTATACTTTAGAAGGCATACGAGCCCCTTTATGAAGGCTCCCAAACAAATCTTCTCTCTATTGTATTGTTGCTGGTGAACTTGAAGGTTATGAATGGTTTATCCAACATAGTAATTTCATGGATGTTAAGGTATGTCATATATGTCATTTTTTTTCATCTATTTTAATTGTTGTTAGTTCATCACTAGTAAATAAAGGATGAAATATGTACCATTAATATTCTTTATATTAACAAATTATTTTTTTATTGTAGATTGATTGGTGAATTGTTGTTACCAACATCAAATATTTTACCTTGCTCATACCAAGATTTATCTGGCATTATGAAAGATATTGGAAGGGAGTATCAAGCAATAGATGCATGTCCCAATGATCATATTATATATCATAAACAACATGAATTTGCAACAGAATGCCCGAAATGTCATATCAATAGATATCAAATAGATCAACTAACAAAAAAGGTGCCTCGCAAGGTTCTTCATTATATTCCCATTATTCCACGTATGCAATGATTATTTAGGTGTGAAAGCCTAGCGCAATTTATGGATTACCATGCACAGAATAGAAGTGGAGATGACATTCTTTGAATTCCTCATCTAATGTGTGAAATGCAAAAGTGTCTACCTTCGACATTTTTCAATGCACAAGAACACTACCTTATACACCAGGTTGAGGAGATTGAATTGTGTGGACCTGTACACACAAGGTCAATGTAGATGGTTGAGAGGCACTTGAAATTTTTGAAGGCTTTTGTTAAACAAAGAGCACATCCTGAGGGTTCTATGGTGGAGGGATATATGGTATACCAGACCATGGTGTACATTAGTGAATATCTTCCTAAGTTTGCAACAAAGATCCATGTAGATCACATTTGGGATCCCAAATCCATTAACAAATTTGAAGGGGAGTACCTGATAGGGAAAGGTAGATTGAGGAAAGTGAGAGGTAATTATAAAATGGTCATGGAGATTAATTAGAATACATTTTACATATGGTTTTTATGTATATTGCACTTATTTAATTATTAATCTTCAATATACACCAATTATAAATTAAGGTTGTATACCGTGGTAATTAACTAATTATACATCGTTTGTGAATTTCAATTTTTTTTATACAGTTGGTTGAGAGTGGGATGCACTACATTTGTACGTCGCAAACAATCTTGATTGGATGACAGTATGGATTGAATGATGTCAACAATCTAGTTGTGCATTAACATGGGAAGGTGTGGCTTCATTGGTTAAAGAAGCTCATCGTAAAGGAGATTTGAATGTTACAAAAAGGGAAATTGATTTACCATATGGTTTAAGAGATAAACAGGTACGTATAAATATATTAATCACCCATATTATTTAATTATTTTCAATTATATTGATGTATATATGATGCAGAGGATCCAACAACATCATTTCATGAGGGTAAATCAAACCAAATTAGAATCAGAAGAAGATCAAATTCTTAATTCACTTTCTTTTTCCTCAAAACTCATACAACTTATTTTGATTCTTCAATTCTACAAGACTTCAAGGAAAAAATTTAGCACTCCAATTTCAACAAACCATATGTCATTATCAATATTCCAATTGACTCATTCAAAGCAAAAACCATATTACAAAACTTTGACTCAATCAATCAAATTCACATCATTCTTAACCACCATATCAACATATATAAATTCTCTTAGCCTTTCATAAGGCAGCACATTATGCTCACTTGCTACACAACTAATTACCAATCCTTCAAATTCTTGTATACATCATATCCTCAAGGCAACAAAACACTTATTCTAAATCATATTCCAAAATGTCAATAACTAAACTTCAATCATTGAAAACAATCTAAACTTCTCAAATAGCACCAATTTATTTTCCTTACAAAGAAAACTAACAAAGACCAATCCTTCTTGCTATCAACTAGTTAGTCAGTCCTTCAAGACACAAGATTCATCATGTTTTGAGAGAAATCAATTCAATACATCAATGTATAAATATTAGATCTTCCTACTCTATAAAGATACCAAGACACACAATAGAATCATCATTCTCAAAACAATATGCACTGCCTTTACAACCTTATTCAAGCATAAATTCTACTTTAACTTCATCCAAATGACAAGGTTCAAGTATTTAAGGTCACTCACTTCCCTGTACACACAAATTTCCATTGCCCATGAAATCTAAACATTAATTAGCAATAGACCTCCATACCCTAGATCGGGTGAACCACTCACACTAGGTTCAAAACCAAGATCCAAAGGCACATTTAGAGACCTCTTAATGCCCATATCATCATATAAAAAATTTGAATTATTTATACTAGAGAAACTAGCAGATTTCAAACTGTATGCCCAAGAAAGGCTACTAGAATAGGGCTATTTTACAAAGCATCCACCTTTTTTCCAACTCCAAATTGTTAGACAACCTAAAACAATTAAAGTAAAGGTCAAAAAACACCAGATTTATCCACTTTGAAATATTGAAAGACCCATTTAGAAAGTGTATTAACAAAGCCTTAATTTTAGGCTAGAAACACCCAAAACAATGAGGGTTTTGTGATTATCACCCTTACAAGCCTCCAATACTCCAGCCAACCACTGAAAGATGCTCCATTATGTCTGAAAATTCCTTTAGAAATATCTCCTTAGACATGCATATGTTATTTCTCCAATACCCTATCGGAAACCTTCATTTTCAAGAGGAAAACTTAGAAAATTAACGTTAAATCAGCAACATAGCACCATATTCTTGATACCCTACACTCACAAAAAAAAATCACATAAAGGACACCCTACTTATCCCATCCCACCATTTCTACTAGGATTACATCAGTGGGATGGGCCTTAAACTTCTTTAGGGACTCTCAAAATCATAGTGAAACTAACTTTGCCCGAGACACAAGATTATCTTTGATTCTTTTGCAGCTTAAAACTAACTTTCAGACTCTTTGACAATGAAAATTACTCTTTCTCAAATGAGATTACACAAGAACTAACTCTTGGATGTTACCAAATTAGCAATACAAGTTAGGATACATAGAAAGAATGCTTGATAACTCAGAAAAACAGGGCTTTTATTCAAGATTTT